>CP053458.1:51835268-52059156 GCA_022644695.1 Cenchrus purpureus
ATAAGATAGTTAGATGAATGATGTATGCAACAGGGGAGTAACCAATGGATTGATTGGTAATACCTTTTGGAGGAGAGGAGGCATGTGACATGGGATGATTGTGTTGTGCCACCCTCTTTGCAGACACAGCATCATGGTGGTTGATCCATAGATTCATTCTTCCAATCTCCTCACTCTTCTCGTATTATGAAAAAAATAATAATCACTCCCTTTTCCACTTCACACTACTAACCCTTTTGTTTCCTTTTTGTTTTTATTGTTTTTAATTTTGGTGCTTTGCATTGTTGCACTCAACTATCTATGTGATTATTAGGATTAGAATTTTAAGTGTGGTATCAAATAATTACCCATTAGAAAGCTCGACTGTCCAGGACCAATCCAGTGTTGATGGAAAAGCTACCAGGCAGGGACAGATCGAAGTGGCTAAGTAGCATCAAGAAATACTTTTTTTAGACCAAACATCAACCTCACAATGTATGCCTCGAGTTTAAACAACATTAGCAACTTGAGGCACTACAACTCAGGAGCAGCTCATGAGTAGGCTGCAAATCATGTGGAGTGTGCTTAAAGCTGTAAGCTAGGGTACTAAAGTGAAGTGCAAGTTGTGACTGCAGATGCCACTATACATCTTTCATGTTTAACAACTCCAAGAAAATCTTGGCCACAATCACATGGATGCTTAGTTTACTGCCCAGAGAAGCATTCCAAGATCCACATCCAACTGTGCCCATCTGTGTGATCTACGGAGATCATAAAATGCTGCAGCTCAGCATCTATCTAACAGCTATCTGCATCAGAAATATGCAAAGTAGGCATGCGAGTGTATCATCTTGTTTCTGGCATAAAACTGAGCTCCTTCCATATCAAAAGGACATTTTTTTTTGCTGCTGGACCCCTTATGTTCTTCCTATGATCAGTCAGTCAGTCACAAATGCAGAGCATGCAGATCAGGTATGTCTCTCCATTCATTGGCCATCATGAATCCAGGTCAAATGTCGAGCTTGACTGCATACGCATGGCGCACCTTTCAGAGTGAAAAAAAATTGATGTTCCCGCCTGTCCTAATGCCACCTCCAATTTGGCTTTGAGAATTGAGATGAGTTCTCGTGCTCTGTTAGATGAGCTTTGCCATATATGTAAGTCTCTCATAATCTAAAAATGCATTATAACGTTGTAAAATGAATTAAAATACTGATCAGGTAGGAATTCTTGATTCTTTCCGATTCAGGTAGGTATCTGCTGTCTAGTCAAGGTTGCAACAGCAACAATGGCGGCCGGCGGCATAGCTCCATCTGCCAGGCAACTTCTTGCAGGGCGTGAGCTCGAGATCGATTCGAGGCAGCAGACAGGCGGAAGGATCCGAATGATTCAGTGTCCCACAAGGCGCGGGCAGGCCATGCAAAGACGCAGCACGGAGCGATCGGGGTGGGAGCCGCGGTGATGCGCATGATTCGCCGCTGTCCCCCGCGCCGGCGGCAAAAGCTCGAGGCGCCAACATTTCTGCGAGCAAAGGAGGAGCAGCGCCGCGCCGCTGGGGCTTTATTGTCCGCCCGGGCAACTTCTGAAGACGCAAAGCCAATCCTGAAAAGAAGCGTAAAGATCATGAGCAGGAGAGCAATCTACGCAAAGCGCCATGATCACCGATAAGCTCTGCAATTTATTTGTGGGGACGTCATGGAGCTAATGGAGGATTAAAATAACTAAAAAGATGTTTTTTTAATCTGAAATTTCAGGTACATCGATCTCCATTCTCCAGGTGAGACACTGAATATGCCTGCCAATCGAATTGGGATTAAGCTTTTGTAGTGGTAGGTTATCAGTGAACATGTCGAACAAATCGTCATGCGGATTATATATGCAGCTTTGAGAGACAAGCTCATAATGATGCACCACGAATTAGGAGCATACAGTAGTGGCAGAGGAATGGAACACCATGGCTTTTGAGCTTCTGATACCACCATTGCAAGCATACATGTGGACCACGCTGTCCAGCGGCAATGTTCAGAGCAGAGCTAGGGGTGAACATACAGACCAGACTATGACCAAACAATGCCTGCAAATTGCAAAGCTTTCCAGGCTTTAAAAGAGGCAAGAGCTCAGCTTTACACACATGTACATGAGACCAAATTACACCTTTCTCCCTTTATTTCTCTCTTTCTACACACACACTCATCAGAAAAGAATAGGCGGCTCTGACAGAACAAAATGGGAGAGGCTCATCATACAGTTGGAGTTGGCAGTTACTGAAGAATTCATGCAAGACAATGCAAGGAGCCAAGGATATAAAACTTTGTAATCTTAAGTTTTTTTTAAAAAAAACTTTGTGATGGTTTCATATTAACTTCACCTTTCCTCCAATATTGGTCATGCCTGTGTGTTCTGATCTAACGCAATCTTTTTTTTTAGAAAAATAATAATAATCTGACCTTTGCAATTGCAACAGTACAGCACACAGCCAATCTGGTGAGGTTAGTGTTGCTATTTTGTTCAAGATGGAAGTGGTAAGAAAGCGGGTAGGTCGTCCAAATGACTGAAGGAAGTGAAAGATCCAAACGGCAGCTTTTGCCTTTTAAGGCTTTTTTGGGCAAGATGCCTTCGTGAAGTTTGTAGCTTTATCTTCTTTAGTGGTGTATGTGTAAAGGTGAACGAGAGTTGTAAGGCCTGGGTCATGTGAACTTTGTACAATTCATACGTTGGCAAAGGCCAAGAGTATACAAATCATCTATGTGTGTATAAATTTGAGAACACAAAGTTGTGCAAAGAAAAATAAAAGGAGAAATTAACAAATAAATAGTTCTTAGGTTTGTGGATCAGACACGAACAATTGCACTTATTTTTTTGTTTTTTGTTTTATACTTAAACTTTGGATTCACATAGATAATTTTTTTTAGATTATTCACATAGGTAAATAGATAATTGAATGCTTAATTTTGTACCCACGTGAAGAATGGGCCATGCCAGGTTCACTGGGTCGTAATCCATCCTTTGGAACAGATTTGGATTCGTCTATTGGGCTGATTTATTATGTTATGAAAAAAGTCTAGTTAAGACCCTCAACTATCGACGTTGTCTGATTTTTCAGCCATGAGTAAAAAAGGGGATATGCAACACCCACCAATTGTTAATCTCAAAAAAAAAACACCCACCAATTGTTGAAACCATCCGATTTACACCCCCTCGGTGGTTTCGGTAGAGGTTTTAGGCTTTTAGCCCACGTGATGCAACATCAACCCTCCTATGTGTCGTCTGTCATCTGTGAGGGTTGTAAACCATACCACATTGATTCCTTGAGGGGGTGAGGTAGACTTTATAAAAATAAAGTAAAATTATTTTTCTTAGAAAGATATGCAATTAAAAGGTCTTGAAAATCTATTATAGCTCAGAAAAATATGAAGCCAATCTTGTATTTTTTCCTCTAAAATCATGCTCTACCTTGCAATGCCTAGTTAAGTGTTATTTAATGTTTTACGATCCTCTTTTGGTGTTTATTTGCTAGTAGTTAGTTTGGTTATCTATTATAATTAGTTGATATTGATGACTCAAACTACGTAAAAGTGACTTTGACTTGTGACACCACATCAGATTTTATCCTATTTAGAAATGTGACCCAGAAAATATGTATGAAAAAGGTTTCACTTTTTCCAACCTTATGAATTTCTCTTGATAATCTAAAACTAAATTAGATTTTAGGATCTATTCTTAAAAAATTATATATACATAATTTTTGACAAAGTCTACCCCTCGACCTATCAACATGGTTCATGTTGGGGCAGTTCAAAAATCGGAAGGGATCCCCGAACACGAGTGGAAAGTAATTCACGAACTAACACACGAAAGGATTCAAGAATGAGGAGACAGAGAATCTCCGAAAGCCTGACTTTACCTCAAAAGTTGTGAACCCTGACCCCCTTTTATAGGGAGACGAAGGGACTTTTACATTCCGAGACTACCCTCGGATCTAAAGAATATTCCAAACGTGAACATGTACACAATCGTCCTTTACATCCCGTAATTTGCGGAGCCTGACTTCGGATAATCACAAGCTCGCCATCCTTTCACACCTCAAACCCGGACTTTTGGTGTCATGCCTTTGACTCAGTTCACTTCCGACGTAGCTTCCATTCATGAAACTTCCCATGGGCTTGAACTTCAGCTTCGGACACCCGAAATCATCTTCGAAGATTAGTTTCCTGAATCATGATCCTTCTCCGAAGTTTCACCTTCCCCTGAAATGTCATGAAAACACCGAAAGTCGACTGCCCTTCAGAGCACATTACTTCCGAAGATCATTAGAGTGTCAGAAAATCGATAACCTTGTGTCTTGCGGACTTGAGTTTGTAGAAATCATTACAGCGCCTTCGGAATTCATGAAACAGCGAGCATCTCCCCTCCCATACCGCGGGTTCTTGAGAGCAAAGATACCTCCGAAGTTCCGAGGGTGATGATTTTAATCCCATTCCCCAACACTAGCCCCTCGAGGAAGCGGGTTGACTCCGACGATCCGATTCCACGAAAAACCTTTAGAATTGTGGTAAAAACGTCACCCTCGGAACGTCGGAGGATACACGCGTCGGCTTCCTAGACTTGTAAGGGCTATATCGAGACACTTTCTTGGAAGTGCCCCACCCCCTCCCTATAAATAGAGGCTTCGGGCGGTAACATTATTTTACCGTTCTCTGTTCTACCAACCTATCGAACTTTCGGAAGTTTTCATACTTTTAAGATTTGTTCTTTGAAGCTCTTGTTCTTCTTTGGTGCTAGATCTTCGAAGGTAATTTATTCTTTCTTTTTTGCTTCCTTTCTCATTCCGTTTGTTTTTTCAGAAGTTTGGTCCTCCGTGAGTGAAGTTTTTGAGCATCTTTTTCTCGGGAAAGTGGCTGCACAAAACACTGCTCGCCCATGACCTCTAAAGAACTCAGCAGCGGCGGTGTTCCGGTCGAAGGGACATCGGTGATGGCCCCGATTCTCTGGCCCGAGGCTACTAAGGCTCTGAGACGCATGAAGAGGGCCAAATTGAGTCGGGGGAAGGTGAAGATATTTCAAATGTTGACGCCAGCGTTGACAAACTCGTTGCTCCTAAAGATTTCTACCCTCCTACTCTGGTTTTTGGTAAATCTTTGGTTACTCAAGAATCCATCAAGGAATTCGAAGCTAGTTTCTTTCCTTCGAGAGATGGTCGCGCCCCTACTGACGAAGAGATCCCTGCTCCTGAACCAGACGAAATTGTTGTTTTCAAGGATTTCTTCACTGCTGGACTGAGATTTCCCTGCGACAACCATCTTCCTTCTCTTCTTGATAGGTTTTCTGTGAAGATGCACCAACTTACTCCGAACTCTTTCATCGAGCTTTCGAAGTTTTTCTGGATCATGAGAACTTTTAACTGCGTGATCTCGGCTGACGTTTTCGCTCGGCTTTTCGAGCTTCACATTCAGAGGAAGGCTATTAAACTAGACGATGGCAAGTTGTACGAAGCTCACTACGGATGTTGTACTTTCAACACTCGTCGCAAGAATGCGAGTCAGAAGATTGAGCGCATTCAGCTTGCCCCTTGCAGCAGCAATAAGTGGCATGATGATTGGCTTCAACACTGGTTTTATGTGAAAGTTGACATGGCAGAAGTCCTGGGTCGAACAGGCGCTTTCTACCCGTTCTACTGCCCGATGGGTCCGATGAACACCATTTGTACTGCGACGTTCGACCGCAAGACCCCCGGCTTCATGATCGCTGAAAACATATTCGGTTTCGCTTGTCGCATTCTTGGAGGTCGAGACGTTCTTGAAGAGTTCGTCACTGCTCGGATATGGCCTATTGCTCATGGTTGGGGGCCAAAAGAAATTGTTGAACTTTCAGTGACGGGCTCACAAGGTTCATTTTCCAAGATTTGGTCTTCGTCTTCGTGAAGATCAGACTTTGGAAGATTTCATTGCTGAGGTCGAGGCTAAAGTTTGCGAGCTTGTTGGGGAATTCACTCTTAACAAGTACAAGGCCTACAAGCATATCGTTAAACATAAGAAGAGAGTGAATCGAGTTTTCTCTGAACTTGGTGCTGATCTGGCTCTTCGCTCGAGGCCGCCTGGCCCTGATAAGAAAATGCAACCTCCTGGGGCAACTGGTTCCATTGCTATCGGCTCCTTCTAAGTCTCGAAGAGGAAATCTTGAAGAAAGGAAAATCTAAGAAACCCTCCGAGGTTGCCCTGCAATCCAAGTCGAAGACAAAGGCTTTGGAGTCTAGCAAGAAAAAGCGGAAAGCTTCGGAAGGTGTTTCCGATGTTGAGCTTGCAGCCGCTGCTAGTTTAGCTGACATGGGCAAGAAAAAAGCTAGGAGAGCTGTGAAGAAGATCTCCGTGATTCAACGTGTAGCTCCCGCTTTTTTCGATGACGGCCAAGATGAACCTCGTCGCTCGGGTTATTTTCCTTGTTTTGCTACATGTTGAGGTTGGGGCTTCATTCTGTTTGCTCTCCTGGCTCGGAAAATGAATTCGTGGATATTGAAACCTTTTCTGATGCATTACCCGAAGCTCGTATCATTTACGAGGATCACCTACTGATTGCTTCTTCCGAGGCGCCAAAACTCTCACTACCACTAGCGAAGCATCGCAGAAATTTGTTGAAGAGTTGGAGCACACTGTGGACCGGAGTGGCGGATCTCTTGAAGATCCTTCCCTAATTGGGAATCGCGAGGATATCCCCGAAGAAGCAGATCCCGCTTGATGTTGCCGCGTACAACGCAAGTTTTGGTATGTCTTTCCGGGGTGAACTTTTGAGTGTTGAGTGTCCGGTGATTGATAAGAATGGTGGTGTTCGTAGCTTTTACGTGTTATGGCGATCTCCTAAGTTTGTAAATCGAACAAACGAGTGAAAGCGGGAAGGACGCTCAAGGAGATGCCTCTTCTTACTGATAAGGCGATTGTTGTTCCTGATGGGCGCGCTTCTTCTTCCTGTCAGAAATCCACAGGATTTGCTGAAATTGCTGGCGAAAAGTCTTTAGATATTTTTGATTCGGAAGGTTTGACCTTTGTCTTGAACTTTCTTTTTATTTCTTTCTGTGTAAACTTGTTTTAACTTCGCCTTCTTTTTCAGCTTTCGAATCAACTGTCCAGAATCTTTCTGCTTCCGAACTCTCCAAGCTCAACGATGTGCTTGGTTTAAACAACTGTTGCTGGCAAACTGCTATCTGAGAAGTTTAAAGAAAACGAGCAAGTTGTTTCTGGCCTCGGCAGAGAAGTTCATGATTTGAAGCAAGACTTGGAGAAAGCTCAATCTTCGACTCGAGATCTGGCGGCTCAAGTTAAAGAACTAACCGACGCTTTGAAGTCCTCCCAAAATGAGAAGAAGCTTGTGGATGCTGCTCACCACAATTTGAAGAAAGAGCATGACAAGCTTAAAGAAGCTCGGAGCAATGATGTCCAGATCCTCGAAGAGCTCCGTAAATCGGTTCATGAAGGGACCAGTGCTATTACACAGCTTCGTGGGACGAACGCGAACCTCCTCAAGCAAAACTCCGATCTTGTTGGCCAGGTCAGTGCCAGGGACACGAGGATCCTTGAACTTGAAAAAATGGTTGATGAGAGGGATGATGCATTGAACAGAGGAGCTAAGGGAATAAAAAGATGTTTTCGGCTCTTGTTCGAAAAATATGGCGAAGCTCTGGGTTAGTTTGGTGCTCGTGCACAGCCCTTTCCCGAATCTTACGGTGCAGAGGAAGTGATGGGATGGATGTTATCGGAATTCAAAGCCCTTCCTAAAGTTATATCCAACGCCAGCGACTTCACCTCTTCCTTTAGCGTGGAGAGTTTGCTGAAGATTTTAGAGAACTACGATTGTATAGATTTTGAAAAGTTTAAAAATGCTCTACAGAAGTTTCCCGATGCTGGTAGTACTTTTCTTATTCGGAGCCACCAAGATGTTCGGGCTCTGAAGATAAAATTCATGAAAGAGTTCTGGGTTGCCAGCGGCAAGGAGTTCGCGAAGAAGGTCGCTCGTGAAAAACTTGAAGAAGTAAGCATTTCTTTGGACTCTAAACTGTTTTCACTTTTTTGCTATATGCCGACTTCGCATACTGAGTTCTCTTTCTAATTGCTTTTCGCCATTCATCTTTTTCAGTTAATAAGGAAAGAAACAAGTGCAGAGATTCGTGATGCTCTCGAGACAAGTTCTGAATCCGATGGTCGAGCCGGTGAAAGTGAAGAAGCTGAAGATGATTCAAGAAGTGGCAGCAGCAGCAGCAGCGACGGAGACAATGATGAAGAAGATGGAAGCTCCGAACAGCGCACTAGTTCTCCGAAGGTCGATGTTGTTGGCTGAGACAGAACTTGTCCAAACTATTGCTTTTGATTTTCATAAGCTGTGAACTTGTATATTCGTGGGTTGCTACTCTTTCTGAACTTTTGTCTTGTAAATCTTAACCTGCGCAGGTCCTGCAAGGTGGGCCTGTGCAGGACATCATACCTTTCCGTATTCATCGCCAGGACCAGATAGTTAGCGGTGAAGCTTGGCGCATGTATAAAGAAGCTCATCCTGGATGCAAATTCTCCACCGCTTTATTTCGCATCAATATTTCTCGATGTGTAGCTTTCAGTTGAGTTGCTTTTTCTTTCATGCGGCGTTATGCTCTTGCGACTGAAGCTTCAAGCTCACGCCCCTATGTGAAGACGGAGCCCCCTAGCCCCATAAGTGGCGATTGCAGTTTTGCTTATGCTAGTGATATTGCAGAAAACCGTGGCCGGAGTCCAGGGCGCATTGTCGAACTTCCTTTTTGAATTTTCAGCTCTTCGAAGCTGTGTAACTGTATTCTTATGAAATTTTATGTGAAAATAAGGCAATAAACTCGTTTTATAAGAAAAAACATTACCCTTCCCACCTTGCTGTTTTTATGCGAAATTTCATGCATGTCTCCCTTCGCGAACTTTGACCTTCTCTTAACTCGTTAAGCTTGAACTTCGGAGTGTAAGTCGACAAAACTTGCTTTGCGAGTTTTGTGGACTTATGACTAAGCGACAGACTTGCCCAGGTTGATATCGCAACTTTCAGTTGCTTCAACCAGTTTGTGCACCTATCATTCTTATGAGGGCAGTTGAGTCTCTTGACTTACAAAATAGTATTTTCAGTTAGAAAACTTTCCTGAGTAGACATCACTTCATAAATTTGTTCACGAATGTTTACCACTATGTTAATTCATTCTTACAACTGAAAAATTTTGGATCAAGTATTACTTCATAAACTTTTTCATGAAAATCTTATGCCAAGACGTTGAAACTTTCCGGGCCACAACCTTCTGTTGTCTCTGCCCTTTTGGTAGGATATCCCTTTACTCTGGGATCTAGGTCACAACTTGTTGTTGTCTCAGGCCTTTCGGTAGGATGTCTCTTTACTCTGGGATCTAGGCCATAACTTGTTGTTGTCTCAGGCCCTTCGGTAGGATGTCCCTTTACTCTGGGATCTTGGCTTTCACGGAGCCCTCGGCTATCAAGGAGCCTTTTCACAAAACTTCTCCTTCACTTTTAGAACTTCGGCTATCAGGAAGCCCTTTCGCCAAAATTTTTCTTTCATACGATGGAATTTCGGCTATCATGGAGCCATTCATGAACTTTTCTTTCACACGATGGAATTTCGGCTATCACGGAGCCATTCATGAACTTTTCTTTCACACGACGGAATTTCTCGGCTATCACGAAGCCTTTCATGAACTTTTCTTTCACACGACGGAATTTCCCGGCTATCACGAAGCCTTTCATGAACTTTTCTTTCACACGATGGAATTTCTCGGCTATCACGAAGCCATTCACAAAACTTTTCTTTCACACATAAGCGGAATTTCTCGGCTATCACGAAGCCATTCGCAAAAACTTTTCTTTCACGCACGGAATTTCTCGGCTATCACGATTTGGGGAAAGCTCTTTCATATATATCACAAAGAGTATTTACATAGGATCCGCCTCGTTAAAAACCTTGCCTCTTGATTTAGGGCCCCCTTTGCAAGGAAAAGAGTACGGTCCTTTTATTCTAAGGTAAATGCGTAAAGTAAATATTTTGTTCCGAAGCCACTTATAGTTCTCGTAGCTCAGGGCTTTTACAATTTTCTTATGGAATATAAATCTAAGAAAGGAAAATGCGAAAACTGAATCTAACTACTTTCATGGCTTTCAAGGGTAATACCTTTTTAGGTTGTCTGCATTCCACGAATGCGGCAATTCTTCGCCACTCACCGCTAAAGCGAAAAGCCCACGGCATATTAGTCTCTTTTGCTATGTATGGCCCTTCCCAAGATTCCTGAAGTTTCCCAAGATTCTCCCAATTTTTCTTTCTTTTTAGCACTAAGTCACCCGTCTTGATGTCTTTCCTGACTATCTTCTTATCTTTCCATGCTTTGGTCTCTCTTTGGTATTTTTCAATGTTCTGTGAGGCTTCAAGAATTGTGAGTTCAATCATATCCTTTTCTATTTTCATCTCAACTTCTTGAATTTCGTTGGCCTTCTGAACTCTCAAACTTTCATTCTTGATTTCTTAGGTGTCATTGCCTCGGCCCAAATAGCAAGCGAAAAGTTGTGAAGCCTGTTGCCCTTGATACTGTTGTGTTGTGAGACCAGATTACCCTTGATAGTTCATCTATCCACTTGCCCTTTTTTTTATCGTACAAGCATTTCTTGATTCTCGAAAAGATCAAGTCGTTCGCTCTTTCTACAGCCCCATTAGATTGCGAATGATAAACAGAGGAGAACTTCACATGAGTGCCCAGAGTCTTGCAATATTCCTTGAAAGAGTAACAGTCGAACTGTTTTCCGTTGTTCACAGCTAACTCTCTTGGGACTCCGAATCTGCAATTGTTGGCGCAGTGATATTCGCCAATGCCTTCGCTTCCACCCACTTGGTGAAATAGTCAAGCGAACTTGCGTTCCCTTGAGTTCCGCTTGGCAACGCGCTCAACCAAATCCATCCCCACCTTTGCAGAGGGCATGATGGTGGAATTAGATGAACTGGCATGGATGGTAAGTTCTGCTGATTCGATGTTTTTTGGCAGGCTTCACATTCCAGAACCAGCTTCTTTGCATCAAGGTTTATGGAAGGCCAAAAGAATCCTTGCTTTATTGCCTTTCCCGCTAGTGCTCTTGTGCCTATGTGCGCACCACAAAATCCGCTATGGATTTATTTGAGAAGTTCTATACCTTTTTGGATGTTATGCACCTTTACTCAGACTTGTATAGCTCTCCATCCACTACGCCAGCCCCTTGCCCTTGCCTTAGCCGTTTTTCCTCCAATTCATCCTGTGGTTCATAGTGACCCCTCAAGTAGGCCATGATTTCAGCCCTCCAGTCGTGACTTTCTATGTTATTCACAGTTTTTGGCTTCGAGTCTTTGATGGATGGTTCTCTGATGATTTTGAAGAACACATCCGGAGGTATCGCTTGCTTTTGTGCTGCTGCTTTCGCTAACTTGTTCCGCCTCATCTGTCATTTCTTGAGATGTCGGACTGTAGCCCTTGAAGTGCTTCTCCATTTCTCCAACTTTCTCAAGTCGGATTTCTTGCTTTGCTTTCTTTCTCGGTGTGTTCTTGTATCACTTTCGAGTCTGTTTTGATGATGAAAGTTTGCTGACCCAAAGCCTTCATTTTTCTCAAGGATAGCAATAGAGCTTCATATTCTGTTGTATTATTCGTGGAAGGGACATCATCCGCGAAATCAAGCCGAGCAGCATATCTTATCACGACTCCTGCTGGAGATGTCACAATCGCTGCTATTCCAACCCCTCTATCACACCAAGCTCCATCACAGTGCACCACCCATGGCGTGGTTATATCTTCACCGAGTCTTGGGATGGCGATGTCGCCCACGACAAAGTCGCTAAGAAGCGTGATTTGATCGCGTTTCTTCTTCAAGTCCACGGTATTCTCGATAGCTCACGCCCATTTGACGATTTTGGTTGATGCTTCCTTGTTCGTGAACAGGTCATTCAGTGGTTGATTCGTGATTACTCTTATTCTATGTCCTTCGAAATAGTGTCTTAGTTTTCTTGCTGCCATGATAATCGCGCGTATGCTATCTTCTCTAGCTCAGAATAGAAAAGTTTGGATCCTGAAAGAGCTTCCGAAGCGAAGTACACTGGGATTTGTTTCAATTTTCCCTCTTCTTCTTTCTCTTGCACTAGCGACGAATTGGAAGCAGACAAGTACAGCAGAAGTGGCGATCTTGGCTCTGGAGGACATAGCTTCATCATGTTTGACAAGTAATCTTTGAGTTCTTGAAAGGCTTGTTTCTGAGATTCGGACCACTAAAAATTCTTGGAACTTCGGAGAACTTGGAAGAAAGGCAAACTTCTCTCTGCAGCTTTGGGTATGAACACTTAAGGCGCCACTCTCTCCTGTCGGTTTTGTCGTCTTTCAAAACGGGCTCTTGCATCTCAACTAGAGCCTTGATTTTGTCAGGGTTTGCTTCAATACCCTTTGTCGAGACCAAGTAGCCCAAGACTTTTCCTTTGTGAATGCCGAAAAGGCACTTGTCGGGATTCAGCTTGAGATTTTCTGCTCTGAGATTCGCGAAAGTTTCTGCCAAATCGCTGATGTGGTCTCTTCTTTGAGTACTTTTGACGATTATGTCATCGACATATGCGAGAATGTTTCTCCGAAGTTGAGGGTGTAGTACTATTGCTATCATTCTCGAGAAGGTGCAGCCTGCGTTCTTTAGCCCTTCTGGCATTCTTACGAAATAATACGTTCCAAATGGTGTGATGAAACTTGTCTTTTCTTCATCTTCTTTCCGCACCCTGATTTGGTGGTATCATGAGAACATGTCCACAAGTGAAAGCATTTCACTGTTTGCGGCATCATCAACAACCTTGTCCACTCTTTCCAGAGGAAAATCATCCTTTTTGCAAGCTTTGTTCAGATCTGTAAAGTCCACTCACATTCTCCACTTCCCATTTTTCTTCTTTACTGGCACGGTGTTTGCTAGCCATATAGGGTACATGACTTCCCTGATCACTTTGGCATCCTGAAGCCTTTGCACCTCAGCTTCTACTGCTTTGGCCTTTTCTTCGGACATTTTCCTAAGTTTCTGCTTCTTCGGAGTTACTCTTTCATCCGTGTCAAGGGCATGTTCGATGATATCTCTGTCCACACCTTGTAAGTCATTCGCTGACCAAGCGAAAACATCTTTGTTTTTGTTTAAGAACTCGATAAGCTCTTTCTCTTCTTCGGGACTGAGATGAGCTCTTATCACCACTGCTCTACCTGGCATGTCATCCAGGTATACTTTCTTTGTTTCGCCATCAGCACTTATTTCTACTTTCTCTTTGTCTCTTTTGGCTTCGACGTACGGTTCTTTGTTTTCTTCAGTAGAGTTCAAATGGTGCACATTGCTCTGGCATGGTGTGTGGCCCTTTTCTATGTTTCTAGCTTCTTGTTGGTCAGCAAACACTGTGATGACTCCCTTGGGTGCTGGGATTTTCATGCACAGGAACTGCTGTCTTATCACAGCATCGAACTTATTGATGAAGCCTCTGCCAAAAATTGCGAAGTATGGGTGATACATGTCAACTACATCAAACGTGAGAGTCTCTGTTCTAGCATTATCAAGATCTCCGAATGATACTGGAAGAGCTATCTTTCCTGCTGGCTTGATTGGCTTTCCTCCGAAGCCCAGTAGTGGATATTCTGGTGGCTGTAGCATGTGAGGACTCAAGCTCATTTTCTCAAATGTTTTCATGAATAGAATATCGGCTGAACTTCCGTTGTCCACCAGGATTTTTCCAATCACCCATCCGGCGATGTTCACCTCGATGACCATGGCGTCATTATGATCAATGGATTTCAACTTGAAGTCTTGTTTTGTGAATGTTATCGGCACCTTTGCCCATTTTGGTCGCGCTGCTGGTCCATCATTGATGACCGTGTTCACTGATCTGAAGTAGTTGTTCCTCCTTCTTTGTTTCAACTCCATGGTCGAGCCTCCAAAGATAGGCATGATAGTTCAAGGAAGGCAATACTTTCGGATTATGGCCTCGAACTTGACTCGCTTTACTGAATTGTCTGGTGGTGGCTGCAACATTTTTTGAATTGGTTGCGGCTGCTGAATGGCTTGAATTGCCTGAGACTGAGGAAAAAACTATTGCGAAGGCTGCCATTGTGATCGTGCCTGTTGAAATTGCTGAATTGAGATTGGGCTTGGCTGAGGACCCATAAGCTGTGGTTGCCAGAAGTTCTGACGGAACTGGTTCGACATTGTGGAGGCAATGGACATCATGGTTTTCTCTTGCTGGATTCTTGCTACATTCTTTTGATTTCGGGCAAGCTCGTGCTATGACCCTCCCGTGATATCTGCAATAAAAGTATGGATCTCTTGTATCATGATTTTGGATTTTCGGAGGTCCTCTTCCTCTTCCTCTTGACAAAAAACCCCCTCTTGTGCTTGGCCTATTGTTGTAACGCCCGCGTTTTTAGCTCCTAATAAATCACCTAATAAATCATACGTGTTTTCAAAACTATCCAGGTGAGCTCAATTATCCCCTCTCAAAACCCTAGTCACCCTCTCTCTCTCACCTCGGTGCTGAATCCCGCAAGACCGCCCAAGACTGGCCAAGACCCACGATGCCCTCCCTGGCCGGCCACCGTCTTGGGAATCCGCGACCATGGTCCCGCCGGCCGGTCCGCCTCGCCATCACCGCCGTCCGAAATCACGCGCGGAAATCGGAAAACCCGCAAAACCCTTCCCCTATTTTTCCCTAACAATTTTCCTAATTTTCCAAACTTTTCCCTATTTTCCTTTCCTTTTCTTTTCCTATTTTCCTTTTCTTTTCTCCTTTCTTTCTTTCCTTCCTTTTTTTCCTTTTCTTTTTTCCCTTCTTTCTTTTCTCCCTTTCTTCTTTTCCTCTCCTCCTTCTTCCTCCCGCGGCGCTGCCGACCTCCACCGGCCGCGCTTGACCTGCGCGCTCGCCCAGGCCGGCAGCGCCGCCTCCACCGCGCCACCGCGGCTGCCTCATCCCACCGCTGACAGACCGACGGCCGCTGACCCCTCTCGAGCACACCGCCATGCTGAACACGCCGCCACCACGCCCGCGGCCCGGCCGACCACCCCATCCCAGGTGTTGAAGAGACCCAACGGCCGCCTGACGACCTCCGCCCGCCTGCCCTGCCGTCGGCTGCCGGCCCGCCCACCCCCGGCTGCCACCCGCCGACCTCAAAAATCTCCGAACCGCCTTTAGTCAGCTTATAAATAGGGCCACGGCCTCCTCGCCCCCCTCGCCGCCTCCGCAGCTCCTGCAAGCCTCCAAGCTCCACCAGCGCCGCCCCTTTAACCTCCACCGGGCCAGCTCAGGCCGCGAGCCGCCTCCTGGACCACCCTAGCGCAAGGTAAGCACGGAATCGATCCCCTTGGCCTCCTCTCCATTTCTCGCCCGCCGGCGGACGCCGGCGCCCCTTCCCCCGACCGGCCGCTGCCCCGCCTCCCTCCTGTTCGGACGGGAGGAAGAAGGCTTTTGCCCAAAACCCCGCCCTCCTCCCTACCACCCCATCCTATTTTCCCTCTCTTTCTTTTCCAAAATAAACCCTAAACCTTAAGATATTCCACCAAACGTCTCGTTATTTTTGGATAGGCCCCTAGGCTATTTTAGTTAAACCCTCACCCTACCTAGATATTATATTTAGGTCCTTTATTTTAAAACTAAATTGCTAACCGCCCTAATTAATTTTAAACATCTCTTTTAACCCGACATTTCATGCGCGATTTTAATCCAAATCGCCCAACATCCTTCACACACTGCTGATATACGCCACCCATTCACCCAAAACCCTACATAATATTTATTTCCTATTTCTAATTACCTCCGCGAGCTCAGGAGAAATTGTGTATGCTTATTGATTGCTTGCTTGTAAGCGCTATAGCCGACGTAGTGAGAAGGAAGGTACCCGAGCCGAGATCGGAGCCGACTCATCGCGAGGTGGAGCCCGAGATCCCGAACGAGAGCCGGAACTCCTCAAGACTTCAAGACGGCAAGTTCAATCTCATCCTTTGATGCATGCTTTGATCCCAGTTTTATAAATACAACCCTATGACCTGTTTTATAAATTGCATATTGTTTTACATAAAACCCGGTAGGATAGCCACCCTTGATTGCTATGATTGATCTTTGATTGCCCTAAATAATTTCTTTAAAATGTGTGCGTGCTTTAAAATGTGGAATTTAAAATGGTATTTTGGAAAATGAGTAAAAGAACTGGGTAGACGGATGGACGCGTGTGTGTCGAGGAGGGGTGAGCTCGACCTTTGTGGTTGAGCGTGTTGGAGATGTCCATCTTGTCGTTAAGGACCGGGTTGCGTGACATCTCACCGACCCAATTATCGCATTACTACCACCGACCGCTGTATGTGGCAACGGCTTAGCATAAATCCCAATCGGGTTAATCTACTTGCCATCGAGTGCGGGTGAGCAGCGGGAGATCAAGGAGTAGGGGTACGATCCTGTGAGGTACGCCTGGTTATGTGAGACAACCCTTGGTTGCTCCGTGGTGGCTCGAGGGTTAGCTAAGGTGGGTAATGGCTTTGATGGGATCCGCGCCGGCACTAAGGTGTTCGTGTGGCGGTACCCTACTTGTGGGTAAAGATGTACAACCTCCGCAGAGTGTAAACCTATTCGAATAGCCGTGTCCACGGTATTGGACGAGTCACGGTGGGGTCACAAAACTAGTGTTTGGGTTTGGGATGATTTTCATGGCGTGAGTTGATTTTCGGCAAAGTGTGTGTGTGTCTGCACATCGCGGACGGGAGTCCTAGAGTCTTCATTTAGTTTTCACAAAACAACCGAGTTCGAGTTATAAAAACTTGTTATGCGAAAACCTTTTCAAAAACAAACCCTTGCATGAGTAAATGCGTTTGCAAAATAAACCTTATCCCGATCCTTGACATATCCTGCATGATGCGCTATAAGCCCCTCCGTGGGTGGGTTGAACTTGTTGAGTACGTATGTACTCACCCTTGCTTGGTTAACTGCTTTTCAGAGGAGGATCCCGACTGCTCCCGAAGACGCCGAGTAGGTCGCTGCCCTACACCCAACCGTGCACTGTGGACTCGTGGTCGCCACGAGAGCTTCCATGGCGTGGTACTCGATGAGGCCTTAGAAGCCTTCGCTGTTGTAGTTTGGTCTTTAGCTTTGGTGTTGTTTCTCGTGGCGATGGCGCCCTGCGGCCCACTATGCCGCCGTGATGTAAGGGACTGAACCACCTGTTGAATAAATGTGTTGCCACCTCCGGACTGGTATTTGTATCACATTTAGTCACCTCGATGAGGACGCTGGTGGTATCGGAGCCGAGGTTGGCCGAGGACGCGACCCTAGGACCCGAGACCTTTCTAAGCCTTTCTCTAAATCTTTCCTGCTTAGCTCGCCTTTTCCACAAATCTCTTACCTTAACCCTTGCTCGGTTCCGGATGGCTAACTTGAATGGAGTGGAGGCGCCCGCGCAGTCGGCCTCCCTAACTCTGCTACTCGGCCTAGAGCGCGTCGGAGTAAGGGACCCACGAGTACATCTATCGGGAGTACGAATACGCCGGCACCTGTAAAGTGATGATCTTCGTGGGAAGGAGCACACTCTACCCGACATAGATCCTTGGTTTATCTCCACCACCGGGTTTCGCTTCACCGACATACCCAAAAGCCGCCTCAAAGCTCTCGCGACGCCACGAAAGTGGTCTATAGGCAACACCTTCGGGACGGACTCGATGGGATTTTTCCCACCCTCTCGAGGAAGAGGACGCCATGGATCGCTTCCAGATGAGAGGACTTGGAAGAGAAGAAGAAGACCTAGAAGATACGGTTTCTCACGTCCATCTACCTCAATGGCTTAGACCACCTTTTCCATGAACAGCCGAGCAATCAAACACCAAATCGACAGGCGGAAAGAGCGTAACAAAGGATAGAATTAGAAAGGATAAAGACGAGGCGGAGGTTTCCTAGCTAACCTGCAGAGATTACGCCAGAGAAAGGGAATGCTCAAGTATTTCCACAAGAACCTATGGGATGAGCTCCACAAGGAACGAGGGAGAAGAGAAGAAGCTGGGTTGATGGACGATGAACCCGAAGAAACCCAATCGGGATAAGGGAACCTGCATCGAGGATGTCATGTTGGAACAAGACCTCCCAATCAAGAAGCGTCGCATTCAAAGATGAGGAAGAATCCCTTGAGAAGAGAGTAGGGTACCTAAGTAAAGAGCTATGGTATAATAATAATAAGTGTACCCCCGAGGAGTGTACCCAACCTTTGTGAATAAATAAAACTATCTATCTTTTGTACCCTACCCTTTGCACAACTTGTTCAACTCTACCCTTGTTTTCGTGATGGTCAAGATGGATGGACCCAAGGCGTGTGCCGGAGGAGCTGGTTTTGCTCGCCTTCTCATCAACTCCCCGAGCCTCGGTATCACCGAGCGCCCGAGGTACTACGAGAGAGTACGAGCAACTCGGCACTCTTCGCTGTAGGGTGGTCCTCTCCATCGCCAGAAGCACCCGCTACCCCAACGTCGAGCCGTGGCGCGTGACCGCCACAGGTTTTCGACATCGGGATACCTATCCCTTGGCCCTCCGGAAAACTCTCCGTTACCTGTGCAGGATCTACGAGGAACACCTTGTCTCCACACCGATGAGACTTTATCCTCCCGCCATCCGGACCCCGCCCCTCGGCAGGCCCGCATGAGAAACCCGAACGGCCGCCACCAAGAAGATCTTTTGTACCATGCAGTTGCCTACCTCTCTCCCCTGGATAAACTCTTTGATGATCGTGCCAAGTTGAGGGAGCAAATTGGTCGGGCCGAGCAAGCGGAAGTCACATGAAGGATGCACCAAGTTCGAGTAGCCCAAGCTGAAGCAAGGACCGCGGCCGCCATAAGTAGTGAAGCTGTTGCCCATGAGAGCCTCAGGCGGATCCAGGATCAGCGCATACAGGAATGGACCAACAGTGGAACACCCGTTCCGGCCGTTGGAGAAGCACAAGTCCTAGTTGGGACACCCCTCATAGGATGGGGAGGAGTTCCTGAGACCCCAACACCGTCTGTAGCCGCCGAGCAACCAACATCAACCGTCGAAGAAGGAACTTCCGCCCAGCCCCAAGAGAACGGGAACCCCCAGGATGATGACGGCGATGAGCTGCTCATTCCGCTGGAAGCACACTCCGCCCCAGAAGATGGCTCGCCCCGCGAGTAGCCTGCCCAGAAGCCCTTGCCAAGGGATGAAGCCGTGTTGGTCCGAGCTTAGAGCCGCACCCTTAGCTTTTGTCGTAGTGCCTTGTCGTGTAGTGTACCAGCGTTGTACCGGTCGAGTAGTTCGGGATGTATCCTCCTCTCATGGTTGAAATGAAGTTGTTTGTGCTTGTGTGTCATGTGTGCTTGTTGTGTGCTTGACGACAGGAGTCAGATCCTGTCTTTTCAAAAGCCCGTCTTAATCAACTTAAACATCACCTAAAATCTCATAGAAACCCGCCCCCTACAGATGGTTTCAAGGCGTCCCGCCGGGAGCTTCCAAGGCTCCGGTCGTATGGACCCAAATGCGGAAGGATCGCATGCAGACGGCGAGCGCCCTAACGACCAAGAAGTGTATCAGATGAAAATGGAGGAGAAAACATGGTTCCGCCACCGCCACCACCGCCAGACTGGGCGCAAGTATTGGCTAACTGCACTGCTGTTGGAAGCCATAGCCAATGCCATCACCCGCCCAAAGCCCCGTGTTCTGGGCATGAATGAGAAACTGATAGAATTTCTCCGGACAAAGCCACCCACTTTTGGCGGATCCGTGAATCCTTTGGATGCATGACGGCCGAGGGCCATCCTAAGGGAACTAGAGCCATTCAATTGTGAGGATCGAGACAAAGTTCTTTTGGCCACCCACCACTCACTAGAACAAATTTTAGCCTGGTGGGAAAACTCTGCATGACCAAAGATCCCTCCGCCATCACTTGGGATGAGTTCGTGGAAGAGTTTCCGCTACCACATCCCGAAGCCACACCAAGCGCAAGGCGATGAGTTCCGTGAACTCCGCCAGGCAACAAGTCCGTGGAGGAATACACTTATCAGTTCATAGAGTTGGCTCGTTACGCTCGAGGAGGTGGACAAGGACTCCAAGAAGGTGAGATATTCAAGAAGGGCTTGACTCGAGCCGAGGACTCGCTACCCCTCGTGATCTATCCGATTTCAACACCCTTATGAACATGGCCATCCTCACGAGAGAGCCAAGGCAGAGAAGAAAGAAAACAAGCGCAAATTCATGGAGAACAAGGCTCAACAACAGAACGCTCCCAGAGGCGTAGAAGCTTGGTCACCCCATGTCCGGTTCCAAGCCCCATGCAAGATGTAACCCAACACAAGCCACGGGCTCTCAAGGCCCCGTAACCCGCTTCAAACCGTACAACAACCGTAACACCATGAAGCCTCCACAGAGCAACACTAGCCGTGTCACGCCAACAACAACAACAACAACAACAACCTGTGGTGTGTTTCAACCGCCGGAGACCTGGACACTTCATCGCCAACTGCCCATATGCCAAAAACCAACAGCCTTTTCTCCAACTCAAGAATGGGCCAAGACCGCTCAGATCCGAGCCAACCGTGTGTGCGAAACAACAATTTTGGCAACAACAACAACCAGATGAGGCAGTGTCTATGGACGAGCCCGCGTCAACCACATCAACGCACAAGAGGCTCAAGAAGCACAAGGCGAGTGCTCGGTGAGTTCTGGTCACCGCCTTGGCAACTATATTATTTGATTCAGGGAGCATCACATTCGCTCATATCTTCAAGTTTTGTGGAAAAGCATAATATACCTACAAGATTACTAAAAGCACCCCTATTAACCCGAACACCCGAGGTGACATCAAGTGTCAACTGGGTTGCTCCCGTGAGAATCATTTTAAGTGGGGTAGAGTTCTAGCGGACCCGGGTAGATCAAGTCCGAGGGATAGATGTGATTCTTGGGATGGATGGTTAAGCCTCCACCACGGCCTTATAAGTTGTGCCGATAAGGTAGTACACCTAACCAACCCATGGAGTGCAAGTAACCTGCCGTGCAGGAAGGCGCACTGCACAGACATAATGGTTTTTAGCATGGAGGCCAAGTCCCTAGAAGAAATCCCAAGAGTACGGGAGTACCTGCATGTATTTCCCAAGAACTCCCTAATGCCACCAGATAGGGATATAGAGTTTGTTATCGACCTCATCCCTAACCTCTCCCATAGCCAAGAGACCATATAGGATGGCAGCCCTCGAGTTGGCGAGTTAAAGAAGCGGTGAGAGAGAACTTGAAGTGGGTTCATCGAGACCAAGCTCGTCACCATGGGGAGCCCGGTGCTCTTTCGTCGAAAAGAAGGATAAAAGCACGAGGATGTGTGTGGACTATCGCTCACTAAACAAGTCACTATCAAGAACAAGTATCCTCTCCCCAGAATAGATGATTTATTTGACCAACTGAAGGGAGCCAAATATTTCTCGAAGGTCGACTTAAGGTCAGGATACCATCAACTCAAGATTAGGGAGAGTGACATACCAAAGACCGCCTCACACCGTTATGGACAATATGAGTTCACGTGATGTCCTTTGGACTCACCAACGCATCAAAGATACTTTATGAACCTCATGAATAAGGTGTTCATGGAAGAGCTGGACAAGTTTGTCGTAGTCTTCATTGACGACATACTTGTTTACTCCAAGAGTGTGGAGGAACTTGAGCAGCATCTTCGAGTAGTGCTGGGGAAATTGAGGGCACACAAGCCACGCTAAGTTCAGCAAGTGTGAGTTTTGGCTGGAGAAAATATCTTTCCTTGCGGAAAGGAGTAGCGATGAGACCGGGAAAGTTGAAACAGTCTCCAATTGGCAACAACCGACCAACGTGAGCGAGATCAGAAGCTTCCTTGGTTTAGCAGGGTACTACCGGAGGTTTATTGAGGGATTTTCCAAGATTGCCCGACCCATGACGGAGTTGCTCAAGAAGGAGAAGAAGTTCAACTGACCGAGTCGGTGGAGAGAAGTTTCCGTGAGTTGAAGAAAAGATTGACCACAGCCCCAATGCTGACCCTGCCAGACATTCAACGGGATTTTGTCGTATATTGCGACGCCTCCCGACAAGGGTTAGGATGTGTCCTTATGCAAGATGGGAAAGTAGTGGCGTATGCTTCCCGCCAACTCAAACCCCACGAGCAGAACTATCCTACCCATGACTTGGAGTTTGTGTAGTGCATGCCCTTAAGATTTGGAGACATTACACCGATTGGAAATAAGTGAGATCTACACGGACCACAAGAGCTTGAAGTACATTTTCACCCATGACCGAACCTAAGGCAAAGAAGGTGGTTGGAATTAGTCAAAGACTATAACCTAGAAATCCATTACCACCCAGGAAAAGCCAATGTAGTGGCAGATGCCTTAAGCAGAAAGTCCTATGATAAAGCAAAGGCCTAAGAGTACCCAATTGCAAGAGGAAATGGCACGACTCAACATGCACATTGTGCCCCTGTACATGCCTCACAACTAAGTATCCAACCCACCCTGGAAGACAAGATCAGAAAAGCCCAAGCATCCGATAAGGAGTTAATGAAGATCCGCAAGCACACGGGGGAGAATAAGGCCCCAGACTTTAGGGTGGACAGTCACGGTACACTATGGTATAAAACAGGATATGCGTATTTGAAGACGGAGATTTCGCAGACCATCATGGATGAGGCTCACAACTCAACAGTATTCCATCCACCCGGGATCCACTAAGATGTATATGGATTTAAAGCAGAAGTACTGGTGGAATGGAATGAAGGCGGACATTGCACGCCTGCCGCCCACCGTGATACTTGTCGAGGAGGATTAAGGCGTAACACGTAAGCCCGCAGATCTGTAACCCTTACCCATCCAGATGGAAATGGGATGAGATAGGCATGGACTTTGTAGTAGGCTTGCCCAAGACACAGAAAGGATATAATTCCATATGGGTAATAGTAGACCGACTCACTAAAGTCGCTCACTTCATACCCGTACGTAATAATTATGACGGAGAAGTTGGCCAAGTGTATATAGCAAACATAGTGAAGCTGCATGGGGTACCTAGCAGGATAGTTTCAGATAGAGGGACTCAGTTCACCTCTAGGTTTTGGGAAAGTTTGCATAAAACCATGGGTACCAAGTTGGATTTTAGTACGGCTTATCACCCGCTGAGACGGGATGACCGAGAGGGTGAATCGATTATGGAAGACATGTTGAGAGCATGTGTCCTTACCTATGGCAAAGATTGGGAACAGAGCCTACCATATGCGAGTTTTCAGACAACAAGCTTATCAAGCCGCCCTAGGCATGTCACCATTTGAAGCCCTATACGGGAGAAAATGCAGAACCCCATTGATGTGGTCAGAAGTAGGAGAACGTACCTTGGTTGGGCCCGCACTCATTAAAGAAGCCGAGGAACGAGTAGCTGAGATCCGAGAAAATTGAAGGCCAAAAGAGCTATGCAGATAGGAAGAGGCGAGAAGTAAGCTCAGATCCGGAGACTTTGCTTATCTCAAGGTTTCACCTATCCGAGGGACTCGAGATTTCAGTGCACGGAAATTAGCCCCTCGGTACATTGGACCGCAAAAGTGTCTGAAGAGAGTTGGAGCAAGATGCATACCGGTTGAAGCTACCAGAGGAAATGGCGGATATACATCCCGTGTTCCACGTTTCTCAGCTGCGAAGGTGTTTGAGAGTGATCAAGAGAAACGAAAAGCAGGTGGAAACAATTGACTTACGATCTTAGGTACCGTGGAGGTGCCACAAGATTTTGGACACGGTGGTCAAGGACGAGAACATCAAATGCGTGTGCAGAGTCCAATGGAGTAGACACGAGTAGAGGAAGCCACTTGGGAGCAGAGGACGCGTTGAGGAAAGAGTTTCCCCACCGTTGCTAAACCTAGCCGAATCTCGAGGGCGAGATTCATTTTAAGTGGGGTAGGTTTGTAACGCCCAGCTTTTAGCTCCAAATAAATCACCTAATAAATCATACGTGTTTTCAAAACTATCCACCGAGCTCAATTATCCCTCTCAAAACCCTAGTCACCGTCCCCTCTCTCACTCCGTGCCCGCTGAATCCCGAGCACCGCCCGCACTGCCAAGACCCACGAGATGCCTCCCTGCTGGTCGGCCACCGTCGGAATCCACAAGACGCCGCTGGTCCCGCCGAGGTCCGCCTCGCCATCACCGTCCCCGAAAATCACGCTTAACGCTGGAAATCGGAAAACCCCGCAAAACCCTTCCCTATTTTTCCCTAACAATTTTCCTAATTTTCCAAACTTTTCCCTATTTTCCTTTCCTTTTCTTTTCCTATTTTCCTTTCTTTTCTCCTTTCTTTCTTTCCTTCCTTCCTTTCTTTTCCTTTTCTTTTTCCTTCTTTCTTTTCTCCTTTCTTCTTTTCCTCTCTCCTTCTTCCTCCCAGCGCCTGCCGCACTCGACACCCACCGCGCTGGCGCGCCAAGGTGCGGCTCACAGGGGCAAGAAGACGCTCCGCCCCACACGCCACCGCGGCCAGTGCCCTACCGCACCCAGCCGCTCGAGCACGGGCAGCGACAAGACCCCTCCTCGACGCCGAGCCGCCTCCGCCAACACGGCCGCCTGCACACGCCACTCCGCCGCCGACCTGGCCTCCATCCCTCAAGGCTGTTTGAAGAGACCCAACGGCTGCCCGACGACCTCCGCCTGCCCGAGCCGTGCCCTGCCGCCCGGCGGCCCGCCCGCTGCCTCAAGACCGCCTCACGGCGACCTCCCGCCAAAAATCTCCCCAACCGCCTTTAGCCTATAATAGGCCGGCCTCCTCGCTGCCCTCGCCTCACCACCGAGCTCTCACAAGCCTCCCCAAGCTCCCAGCCGCCGCCTTTAGCACCGCCATCGAGCCACCCTCACGCGGAGCCGCTCCCTCGACCACCCTAGCGCAAGGTAAGCACGGAATCGATCCCCTTGGCCTCCTCTCCATTTCCGGCCGCCAGCGGACCGCGCCCGCCCCTTCGACCGCCGCCGCGCCCGCCCTCCTCGCTCGACGGGAGGAGGAAGAAGGGCTTTTGCCCAAAACCCCGCCTCTCCCTTTTGCATCGAGCCCCATCCTATTTTCCCTCTCTTTCTTTTCCAAAATAAACCCTAAACCTTAAGATATTCCACCAAAACGCCTGTTATTTTTGGATAGGCCCCTAGGCTATTTTAGTTAAACCCTCACCCTACCTAGATATTATATTTAGGTCCTTTTATTTTTAAACTAAATTGCTAACCGCCCTAATTAATTTTAAACATCTCTTTTAACCGACATTTCATGCGCGATTTTAATCCAAATCGCGCAACATCCTTCACACCTGCGATATACCGCCACCCATTCGTCACCCAAAACCCCTACATAATATTTATTTCCTATTTCTAATTACCTCCGAGCTCAGAGAAATTGTGTATGCTTATTGATCTGTATGTGCGCTATAAGCGGAGTAGGCGAAGGAAGGTACCCCGGCCGGGAGATCGGAGCCGACTCTGCGGCGGAGGCAAGATCCCGAGCAGCCAATGGAACTCCTCAAGACTTGAAGACGGCAAGTTCAATCTCATCCTTTGATGCATGCTTTGATCCCAGCTTTTATAAATACAACCCTATGACTGTTTTATAAATTGCATATTGTTTCTTTATTAAAACCGGTAGGATAGCCACCCTTGATTGCTATGATTGATCTTTGATTGCCCTAAATAATTTCTTTTAAAATGTGTGCGTGCTTTAAAATGGGAATTTGGTATTTTGGAAAATGAGTAAAAGAACCGGGTAGACGGGATGGACGCGTGTGTCGAGTAAGGGTGAGCTCGTACCTTTGTGGTTGAGCGTGTTGGAGATGTCCATCTTGTCGTTAAGGACCGGGTTGCGTGACATCTCACCGACCCAATTATCGTACTACCACTCGACCGTTGTATGTGGCAACGGCTTAGCATAAATCCCAATGGTTAATCTACTTGCCATCGAGAGTGCGGGTGAGCGGGGAGATCAAGGAGTAGGGTGCGATCTGTGAGGTACGGGTTATGTGAGATAACCCTTGGTTGCTCCCGTGGTGGCTCGAGGGTTAGCTAAGGTGGGTAATGGCTTTGATGGGATCCGCCGCACTAAGGTGTTCGTGTGGCGGTACCCTACTTGTGGGTAAAGATGTACAATCTCTGCAGGTGTAAAACCTATTCGAATAGCCGTGTCCACGTATTGGACGAGTCACGGTGGGGTCACAAAACTAGTGTTTGGGTTTGGGATGATTTTCATGACAGAGTTGATTTACGGCAAAGTGTGTGGTCAGGTGCTGGGCTATCATGACGGGAGTCCGGTAGTCTTCATTTAGTTTTCACAAAACAACCGAGTTCTGGAGTTATAAAAAGCTTATGCGAAAACCTTTTCAAAACAAACCCTTGCATGAGTAAATGCGTTTGCAAAATAAACCTTATCCCGATCCTTGACATATCCTGTGCATGATCGCGCTAAGCCTCCGTGGGTGGGGTTGAACTTGTTGAGTACGTATGTACTCACCCTTGCTTGGTTAACTGTTTTGAGGAGGAGGATCCCGACTTGCCTCAAGACGCCGAGTAGGTCGTTGCCCTACACCCAACCGTGCTCGTGGACTCGTGGTCGCCACAGAGCTTCCATGGCGTGGTACTGATGAGGCCTTAGAAGCCTTGTTGTTGTAGTTTGGTCTTTAGCTTTGGTGTTGTTTCTCGTGGCGTGCTGGCGCTCCCGTGCCCACTATGCCGCCGTGATGTAAGGGACTGAACCACCTGTTGTAATAAATGTGTTGCCGACCTCCCCGACCGGTATTTGTATCACATTTAGTCACCTCTGATGAGGGGACGCTTCAATTGTCTTGGTTGAACTGTGGTGAGGGATTTTCCACGTTATTGACGTTTCGTGGGGTTTGGAATTAAGGCCTCCATCCTGTTCCTCTATTACCTTGTCTTGCCTCGGTTTCGCTCACTCTTCTCTGCGATGATCTTCATCGACTTGATGTACTCCAACAGTCAAAAGTTCTCCAATGCTTTGGGGTTCTTTTCTCGATCAAGTGTGAAGCCGCTTGATCCCGGGTCGACCTTTGACTAGTGCTTGGATTGTTGTTTTGTCATCAATTTGAGATTTTTGTTGCATGAATCTTCTTACGAAGCTCTGCAGTGGCTCCCTGTCTCTTTGCTTGCAACTAAAGAGATATGATGGCTTTGCAGATGTTTCATGAAACACTTGAAATGCTTGAATGAACTTTGTCTTGAGATCAATCCGTTGATTGAGTGTGGAGGTAGCAGGAATACGGTTGAGAAGCGGGCCTTCATAAGCAATGATAAAAGATTTGGCATGCAACATCATCTCCTCTGAATTTACAGCCGCTTCATAGCTCATAAGGAACTCTCAGAGTTTCCATACCCATTATACTTGGAGAGACTGGTTTGTACTGGGGGCCATGGTGCTTTGCAACCCAAGTGAAAGTGGCGATTCTCGGATCTCGCGAATCGCGAGATTCCGCTGTCTGTAAAGTAAGTTTTCTCTTGGGGTTCTTTGTGCCGACCGTGAGCTCGATATGGCTTAATCGCGCCAGAGCGAATCTGCTTTCTTGTTCTTTCATTTCATCGATTTCCTTTGCATTTTTTCCGCTTGTTCTTTTGCTTGGTTAAGTTTCTCCAGCCTCGAACCTTTCTTTTGCCTCACTGGATCACGAAGTTTTCCTTCTCCTTCCTCAAGCATTAGCACTTTTCTGTTCACCTCTTCCAATTGCTTGTCCTGTGAGTCATCATCGTCATCTTCATCTTCGGCGTGTGTTTGCTGGAGGTGTGCGCTTTTTTCCGTGCTTTCTTGAGAGATTCGAGTTTCGCTTGCCTTCATGATCCGTGACTCGCGGCCGGGTTCCAGAGCAAGAGTTTTCATTGTCTTCTTCCACGTGATGATCTTCCTTGTCATCGTCAAGGGTGTGTTCTTCTTGGATTTCTTCCGTGGAGGCATCAGGTTCTTTGTCGCTCTTAGACCACGGTGGGCGCCAATGTTGGGGGAGTCCAAAAATCGGAAGGGATCCCGAACACGAGTGGAAAGTAACTCACGAACTAACACACGAAAGGATTCAAGAATGAGGATACATAGAATCTCCGAAACCTGACTTTACATCAAAAGTTGTGAACCCCTTTACACGTGTCCTCGGCCCCCTTTTTATAGGGAGACGAAGGGACTTTTACATTCCGAGACTACCCTCGGATCTAAAGAATATTCCAAACGCGTGAACATGTACACAATCGCCCTTTACATCCCGTAATTTGCGGAGCCTGACTTCGGATAATCACAAGCTTGCCATCCTTTCACACCTCAAACCCGGACTTTTGGTGTCATGCCTTTGACTCAGTTCACTTCCGACGTAGCTTCCATTCATGAAACTTCCCAAGGGCTTGAACTTCAGCTTCGGACACCGAAATCATATTCGAAGATTAGTTTCCTGAATCATGATCCTTCTCTGAAGTTTCACCTTCCCCTAA
This sequence comes from Cenchrus purpureus, assembly GCA_022644695.1. Taxonomy (NCBI): domain Eukaryota; kingdom Viridiplantae; phylum Streptophyta; class Magnoliopsida; order Poales; family Poaceae; genus Cenchrus; species Cenchrus purpureus. The sequence goes on from CP053458.1 coordinate 51,863,750, forward strand.
AATGTCACGAAAACACCGAAAGTCGACTGCCCTTCAGAGCACATTACTTTCGAAGATCATTAGAGTGTCAGAAAATCGATAAACCTTGTGTCTTGCGGACTTGAGTTTGTAGAAATCATTACAGCGCCTTGAATTCATGAAACAGCGAGCATCTCCCCTCCCATACCGCGGGTTCTTGAGAGCAAAGATACCTCTGAAGTTCCGAGGGTGATGATTTGAATCCCATTCCCCAACAGTTCAGTTTAACAACCCCCCCCTCCGGCTGACATGGCGTCCGCGTCATTAAAACACCGAAAAACTACTTAGAGCAACTCCAACAGCCTCTCCAAAACAGATTGACTATGTAAAATTAACAAAATTGAGGGAAAAAACAGATCTAACAGTCTGTTGGGCTGATATTTCCTCGACACCACCGACCGTCTTGATAGTACAAACCGATAATAGCGGGCTTCAAAATTGTCGTGTTGTGATTGGGCCAAATATCCAAAAAGCCCGCGTTTATTTTGGGCCTGAGATTCATGAAATCTTTGAAGCGGGCCTCGATTGGTGAAAGCCCAAGGGGGTCGTACGTCGATCTCGATTCTGTCAGTACCACTGTACCAGCGGATTTAGCCATTGTCGACGCAAATCACCAGTGTTGTGGTCGATCCAGCCGCCAGCTAGATCAAGCCGTAAAATTTTTTGACCGATACCGGCATGCACAAATTTGTGCCTACCCCCCTACAGCAAGCAAATTCCCGAGCCAAAAGATGCCATGGCCCTGGAAACAGCATGGCTAAAGCATAAGCTGGCGCCATGCCTGCCATGGATGGAGATGGAGTAGCTGGGACTGGGAGGGATCTCTTCGTGCCTGCATTGCAGCTTTGACCGGCCGGCCGATCCAGGACTACTCGTACAGATAACCCACTCACCTGGCGAATCTGAAGGAATCTTTGGCTGAACCTCGCGAGCAGGTAGCTGATCGATGACACAACTGCTGCCCTCCATCTCTCTCTCCTCGATCGACCATTTCAGAGGTTGAGGAGCTCGACACAGCGGCCGGCCCAGAGCTCGAGCTCCAGAGGGCCATGGCTCGATGTGCCTGCCCCGCACACGCTTCCTGCCGCGTCCATGCATGCCTGCCTGCCTGCCTCCCCCGGCGAACTCAAGTGCTTTATGGAGACAACAGTCTCAGCTGCACACTGTTGCTGCACATGTGTCCGTCCATGGCGCTGCAGTGGAGCATCCAGCTGATGGCAGTGATCAGACCTCTACGGAGGGCCCAGAGCATCGCGATCGAGCTGAAGATGAACAGTGATGAGAGCAGGAATCAGGATCGTCTCCCTGGGTCCATCCTCCCTGCTGCCTCTCAGCAGTTTCAAGCACTGCTGCTGCGGCAGTGGCAACAACAAGATGCGTCCATGCACGCCTTGGCCATTGTGTATTCATGGCATGGGCCACACGTACGCAATCACCACACAGCACATATATGATAAATATATAATTATATGATATGAATAATACTAATGATCAGCCAGCCGGTAGGGCAGAGCAGAAAACACACAGGAAAACGAAAAGGAGCTAGGAGATGCATGGGGGAAAATAAAGATGTCCTGATCAGAGCCTGGTTCTTGGGCAGAATGAATGAGAAAAGAAAGCTGTTCAGTGCAAGTGCAGCTCTGCTCCATGCATGCATGGTTGCAAGCTGACACTGCTGCTGATGAGGTGTCGAGCAATGGACAGCGGGGCCCTGCCCGGGATCCGGGCATGTGTCCGGATTTCCTCGAGCATTCCCTCTCCACTCGCTTTTGGGTTTCAAGTGGTTTTCTTTTTCGTTTAATTTTTCTCAAGCGCTTGCGTGGCATCCTGTCTGCCAGTCTTGCTGATGAATGGTGATCTTTCTTCCTCGTGTGTTAGGTACGGTGGTGGTCAAGCTGCCGGTGCTGCGTCGTCGGCCATTGCTGCTGGCCGGCCGCCGGGCTCGAGTGCTTGGCTGCTTATATTTGTTCCCATGCTCGTGTTAGGGCATGAACCGCTACCAGCACGAGCTGAGGTGAGGATCTTGGCGAATCCATCTTTCCCCTCACCTTTCGTTTCAGAGATGCATGCAGAGGGCGGCGTTGCTGGAACATGCATGATCCACGAGGATATGTGAACGCAGCGATGTGCGCGTGCGTGCAGGGACCATGCCACATGCAGACATGCTGCATGCTTCACACGGGCGGGGAGTCAGAGGCCAAGGACATGCGAGCCAGGCTGAAGCCGACATGCGCCTGGGCCATGCTGCTTGCTCTCGCACGCCGGCGGCTGCCTGCCGGCCTGTACGGTGGCGCCGCCGCTAGCCGCGCGCACGGCGACACGACGCCGACACATGCAGGTCTACGATTTGTTGTGAGAAGAAATACATGTCTAATTAAGTTTCTACCGATTCTTTGTGAGAGAAGGGTAGTGTAGAAGAAGTCGAAATAAGTCAGCCGAACGCTGCCTTGGTGAGAAACAGAGGACGGACGGGCGGAGGACCCGCCGTGGAATTGCCGGCGAGAAAAACGTATACGTTGGCCACATGCATAGCCGTGTGCCCGTGTGAGCCGTCCTCTCATGTCGTCGTGTGTCGCTCGATCAGGTATGCAGGTGATGTTCGGCAAGAAAGATTATTCTCGCGACGAGACGGGAAAAGGTGATTAGCCATTCAGCCGTCGTCGCCGGCCGCCATCTTTTCAACGCCCTTTTGACTCCTCGAGCGCTCGATCGCCGCCGATCGACGACGGGTAGTCGTAATGCGCTTGATCGCGCGCGTGCTTGTCCATCAGCGGATACGGCCTTGGATCTCAGCAGATGCGCAGCCGACAAATCCACTGTCAGGTCATCAGACGTACGATCCGATTTCGCCTCTCTCTGAATCTCTTACCACCTCCAATTCAAACCCTGCATCATTATCGCTTCAATTCATTCTAATCACATGTCCAACTCGCTGGTGGTGGCGATCGATCGGGTTATGTTAGTGCTTGCTAGGTCATGAACTCACGATAGACACTACTCCTGCATGCCAAAGGATAAGAACGCCAACAACACCTGCATCTCTGATCTCCCTGCTGTGAGTTGTTGTCTTCCTGTATCTCTGTCAGAAACATCATCTGGTTTTAATCACTGTTAGCTCTCTCCATTAAACAATCGATGAAACCATTGCCACGGCACTGCACTGATCGGAGCCGAGCGTGCAGGATATATGAAATAAAGAATAAGCTGCTTGGCTTTGGACAGGCTGCGTGTTTGCCTCCTGGAGTGGCATCAGGAAGCAGGCCACGGCAGGCAGGCAGGCCGGCAGACAGTGGCATGGGGCGATTGCCTCGCGCGCGTCTGCATGCCCATGCCAATGCCATGCAGGGTTAGCTTGCTAGCCTTTAATTTGCTAGCTCTTTTATCGGCATGGGGGACACTGATTCCCTCCTAATCATCATCACTGTCTCAAGACCACTCCAAAACAGGGGCAGCAGCAGGAGTTTTTTTTAATAGTTTCCTAAGCATTCCTGCAGCTTGTATGATGCACCTGCGCCCTGGTGTTTATCACCACCAAAGCTATGGGGCCCAGGCCTACCTGGTGTGTGTGGTATTAGGGCACTGTCCCTGTCAATGCAAATGCTGGCTAATCCATATAAGCTTTTCCATTTGCTGCTTTTTATATTTTTTATTTTGGTTGTTGTCATCAGCTTAATTAATTCCATTCCTGAGACAGAGTGGTCCAAATCAAGGTCAGCCTTTTGTGATATGTAATATATAATAGAAATAAGCTGTGGTGTCACCTCAGATTACACCATGATTAGTTGGGAGCTAGACCCCTCACTGCTCATGCCTGAGAATTAGGGTTCCAATTGCAAGGGTGTGGAGCAGTGCTGCACACATCAAGCTTTTGTTTCGGAATGTCCTGCACAGCTGCACTGCAATATATAGTATACATATATTTAGTCCACTCGTTTGACCCACTTTTGTTGCTTTCAGAGGATTAGGTATCTCATTAAGTGGCAATGGATGCAAGCACTGTGGCTGATTAGCCACATAAGGATATAACAAGTGGTTATTGTTGAGCCTAACCTGGAACTTAACAGGGACTGGGATCACTGTTCAGGGACAGAAACATGCACATGAATGTGAGTGAGTTTATTTGCTGCTGGATCCATTATAGGCTAAAGCGTTTATTGGCCAATGGCCCATGCACACACATGTTTGTTTTGTAGCTTGCAATGATGGAGCATGATGGAGCTTGGAGCCAGCTCTTTCAGAGAGGGAATTTGAGGTGGTGGCTAGCTGCTGGGCTATTGTTTTGTTGACCAGATCTGAACTTCTCTATTATTCAGAGACAAGTGAAGTGAAGTGAAGTGAAGCTTCCCGTTCTGCAAGTGTGCAAGCATGTGGCTGTATATTCCTCCAGAGCTTTTCCACAATCAGGTGGAATGAATCTTGGTAACGATCTTAGTGCATCATCACATTTTTTTCTGAATGTTTATTAGCATTACATGTGGTCATGTCACTCTCCGATGTTTGTGTCGATCTCACACAGTTGCTTTGCTCCGATCCAAATGCTTGCGTCTGGAGAGAAAAGCAGTGTTGGCACTTCACCATATTTGTTTCAGGGAGTGAGGAAAAACAAAGGAATTGAAACTTGATGGATGCTGCTTTTGTGTTAAGGTCCTGTTTAGGTTCCAAAAATTTTCCTAACTACGTCACATCAATCTTGACACCGACAGGAGTATTAAATGTGAATTAACGACAAAACCCATTCCATAACCCCTACCTAATTTTTCAATACGAATCTAACGAACCTAATTATGCCATGATTACAACGCGCGTCGTGCTAGTAAACAATCTCTAATGATGGATTAATTAGGCTTAATGGATTCGTCTCACGATTTCCCGTCCATTAGTGTAATTAGTTTTGTAATTAGTCTACATTTTTTACCTCTAATAAACCTTCGAAGGGGTCGCCAAAAATTTTTGCCAAAAATTTTTGGCAACTAAACAGGCTCTAAGAGCAAAAAAAAGCATTGACATAAAGTGGTTGCATCTCATGCTGAATTTGGTAATGATGGATGCAAGTGCCATCGAGACCACCTAGTAGGCCTAATTAAACAAATATCTGCTAGTAGAGTAGCTATTTCAGGCTACTGCCCCCAAGCTTCTCCCAAATCATGATACCTAATCTCACAATGTTATCTTTGTTTATTTTGTTCAGTCACATTGGGGGAAAAAGGTTATCCTTCTGCTATTAATTGATGGGGGAGAAATATATATAGCAAGGCCATCTTGGGATCATTGGATGCCTTTCTTGACTCCTTTTTGAACACTACTGTTCCTCCCTCTCTTTTTTCAGCTCATTTTCCCATCACTGAAAAATGGTCATGTCATGCTTTTTTCCACCACCACATGCATGAATGCATGATGCACTCCTCCCCCTAGCTGCTCTCACATCTAGGATTTGATTGCCGCTAAGGACAGCATTGGTGGGCCCGCCCCTTTGCTACGGGGCCCACCCCATGGATCAGGAGGAGGACTGGTGCTGGTGAGGGTTCCATTCATGAACACTGTTTTTGTTGCCACTGCGCGCGTGTGTGTGGTGTGTATGCATGCATCGACACCATCCCTGTTACAACGTTAATTTCTTGAGCGCCCAAACTATTCCATCTTTGACAAGATCGGTCGAAAGAGGAGTCTTTGGATGCTGTTGAGTTTGATCACGGGATCATGTGCCGAATCTTTTTGCTGAAACTATCTGATGTTACGTGTTGTGTGTGCGTACTTGATTCGATTCAGTTGCTTTCTAAATTTACAGACTGTATATATATGACTAATTTAATTTCTCCTGTTTAATTAGTTCTGAATATTGTTCTTTTGCTATCACAGAAGATAAAAAAAAACATTGTTTGCCATGGTGTTTAGATCATCTTTGGAACGCAACATCTTTAAAATTAACCTCAGGATTGAAAAAAGCAGGATTGTAGATCTTGCAATCCTACAAGAAAAGCAGAGAGAAAAAAAAAGGGCCCCCAATGGAGACTTTGCATACAGCAAAGGAAAACACACAAAAGTTTAAAGAGAGATATAGTAGGCACAAAGAAAAGTTTCGTAAGTCCCAACCTTCGTGTCATTTTTTCTCTAAAATCTCATGGATCCCATAGGAACAAAGAATATCGCCTTATATAGGATTCAAATGAAATCGTTTAATTTGGTTTCAAAGTGGTGTATAGAAAACTTTCCTAGCAAGAAATTAACGTTGTAACAGAAATGGGGGTAGTTAAAAGCCATGTTTTCAACCAAGACATCACACACGAATTTTGCAGGAATGGGACATCAGTAACTCTCCTGATGTCAGTGCTTTCCCTCACGGCGCTTGGACGACCATCACTAAGGGAACGGAGGGAGTAGTCGGTAGAGAGAGAGAAAGCTGGACGTGTCCAGTTGGCATACGCTGGGCCTCTGCATCCAGCAATTGATATTTGATGCTGACGGTGGTCAGGTCGAAGAATACGGAGTACGGATCAGCTGGAGTAACAAACGATCCAAAGCCGGAGTAGTAAATCCTGAAAGAGTACTCCTACTGATCGCTGATGAAGAACACTGATGAAGAAGCATCACTCTCTCTTGCAGTCACTGCAGTCTGTTTTACTGCAACCCGGCCGGGGGCCTGTGCATTGGTGAGGGCAGCACAGTTGCAAATATAAAAAAGCTACAGGAGCTACCAGTACCAGGAGGACATTGGCACATTGCTTGCTTGCACATCATTTCGGGAGATTCCTAGGAGGATCAAAAAGAAGCCTCATGCTGCAGCAGCAGTGCCCAATCATCGAGCTGCATGCAATAGAGCTACTAGAGCATCCTTTTTCTTTTCCCTTTATTTTTTTTCCTTTGGAGGTGCTCGTACTGTCAATGAGTTCTTTTAGTACACTTGATTTCGCTTATGCAGGGTGTTATTGAGACCTTGGGGCACCTGTTTGGTTTCGAAACAACAAATTTCTGCTCGAATTTGTCTGTTGATGGAAGGTTATATGTGAACAGTGCCACCTTTGGGGGATTGGTTGGTGTGCCCATTTATTGTTTTTTTGCTCAGATCCAATTAGTAGGTGACAATTGTACAGCCTCTAGGGTCACCGGTCACATCAGGGCACAATCATACTGTTTCTTTGACGCGACTGGGGAAGAGACTGAGGACAGAGAGAAAGGGGAGGAGGAGCCACCATCACACACACAGTTCCATGGAGTGATGTGAGTTAAAGCTGAGAAAGGTACAACTGGACAAACCCTCGGAGAAGAAAGCCCTAGGATCGATCTAGCGTTGCAAAAAGCCATGCATGCCATTGCCAAAGCTTAAACTACTCCACTGGCCACTGCTTCCATTTCGGCCGCCTTCCGTTCCCTTCCATGTGATGTATATATACTGATGTGTTCAAGGAAGGATAAGGGATGGTAATGCAAATTTCGTGTCATGGGTACAAACCAAAACTTGGTTAGATGTCAAGAGAAGAAAAGTGGGAGAAAATGATCTAAGGTACTCCTAGTATATATTGACCTAAAACTATCTGCTTGCATCCTTGCTAAGCAACAATCCCTGGCAATATAGTGTCATGTGGATAAAAAGCCTCACGAGTCATGGAGTAGGTGGAAGCTTTCATGTAAGGCATACACACATATCTATTAGAGAATAAACATGGTAATTATATTTATCCAAAATAAATACATATATTTACATGTATGGGAACCGGGCAAGATCACTGCGTGGTTCTCCTCGGTGTTTCCTCGACGTTCATCGTTTGGAGCTTGAATTGATTAGGCCTTTGGTGCCCTCATTATTCTAATTTTGAATTCGGTATGTTGATTTTATGCTGCGTTTGTAATCACTTGTAGTTCCTTTTTTTCTCTATCAAACTATGTATCATGATTGCCATCCTTGGTAACAAGGATGTATATCTGATCTTGTAATATAATCTCACTTTGAAGAAATGAAAATGTTCAGTTGAATTTTCTTATCCCTGTTGACTTAAAAAAGCATATCATCGCTATTGATGCACTAGTACTACCAGTTAAAAAGAGTTCAATCATTTTAAAAAAAAATCTCTATAGGTAATATATTGGCCGGCTTCACTGGTAAGGAAGAAATCTGGAGATATGAAGCTTGAAGATAAGCAAGAATCGAGAAGGAAGGAGCTTTTTTTTTTGCCCTGTGATGGAGTTGACAGCCATCACTACCACCACTATGGCTCTAGCGACCAGAGAAAGAACACTAGCGGTTGCAAATACTAGCACTATCATTCCCTTTTTCTCCCAATGGTGTACGTACGTGGGCCAGACGAATTCCTTTTTATTTATTTTTTTCCTTCGAACCATCATACCCTGGCGAATTGAAAACTTGGAATCCTTGCATCGCCATGGATGCGCAGAGCCGCCGGCTAGCCCTTCGTTTAATTTTATTTCCATCCCCCGGCTCCAAAAAAGGTAGACACGCAAAAGGAAACCAGGCTTGCAAATTGGAGATTGTGATATAAGAAAGAAAAAACATGAAAAAGAAAGAAAAAAAAGGAAAGGGCGAAAGCTTCAAACTTCAAAGAGATAGTCGCCTGTTAAACTTTATCAACCAATTGCAAGATCTTCTCTCGGAAAAAATACCAAAGAACTGACAAAGATCTTCTCGAATAAAACCAAAGCTACCAGTGAAAGCCAAGGAGTAATTGCTTGGGAACAAGGGATGATGCAAAGTTTTAAAATTCAGATAGTACAAATAAACAAGCAGTCTGCTTTGGTACTTGATATGCGTTCTTTTGGGGTTTCCAGGGCCTTGTTTGCACCGCTTTCTCGCCTCTTCTCTGATCTAAATATATTATATATATATATACTTTTATATAATATATTTATATATATACTATATATAACAACAATGCCTTTGTTTTTGTGCTGTTGATCAGAGAATTGTTGGAAGCGGCGAGCGAGCCCCACACACACACACACGGACTCGGCGGACCCCTTCTCTGTTTTTGGGGTCCTCGCGGCACATGCTGTGGCTTAGAATAATGCCAAAAGCAGCTTTAGAGCTCGGCGATCGCCGGTGGTTCATCTTTTCTTTTTCGTTCCCGTCGCGGCTGGATTATTGTTTTCGGACCGGCCGGCATTGTGGATGCGGATGGGGTTGCATCCATGCGAGACGAGGACGGAATGGAATCAGGGTGATGGGGCATCATGCAAATGCATCCTCAGTTCCATTTCGTGGTTCATCATGCATGAACATTTCTGTCAAGCAAATAAAAGTCTCTGAAAACTTCTGTCTGTGAAATGTCAATGGGAATCTGACAGTGACAGTAGTAGGAAGTCTCCTCCGTCCGAAATAAGTGCTTTCTACATGACGGTCAAACACTTTAAAATTTGACCAAATATATATTAAAAAATATTAATAATTATGATACTAAATAAATATAATTAGATTAATCATGTTACATATTTTCACAACAAACTTGTTTAGAGACACAAATGTTAATATTATTTTCTATATATCCAGTCAAATTTACAATGCACCTATTATTTAGGACGGAGGGAAGTAACTGCCCAGGACGGTGTGAATCGTCACCGGCTGGCTGCGAGGAGGGCATGGAGATCAGGGGTGCCCGCAAAAGAAGCTCGCAGTTCCGTTGGTTGGGGTTGGCCATGGCCGCACTCCAACTCCAATTTCCACTACTGGTAGCAGCAGGCAGCAGTACCTGTCCCACTAGTTGCGCAGTAGTGACCCTAATCCCAAGGCCGTCTGGTCAGGAAGCAACCGCCCATCCCTCTGCTCTTCTTTCACCATTGCCGACGCGGGTGAGGGGAAAAGACTAAAGAGGCGACGCGTTTGACCCTAGGGCTCGCACTAAAGCCGTCCTTTCCCCGGCGTGTGGTACACACCGGGGAGGGGAGAGAGGGGAGGAGGTGGTGGACCATCCATGGGCGAGGGGTCCCAGAGCGCGGGCGGGGATGATGAGGACGACGGAGGGGCCATGGCGGCCCCATGGTCCTCCTGCGCCCTCTGCTCCTATCTCTGCGCCGGAGCTCCGATCCGTGTGGGGGCGGACGGCGGCGAGCCGATCAGGGCAACGCTCGCGCGCGCCGCGTCATGGCGCGCGAGCCCTTTCTTGAGGCGGTGATGAGGCCAGAGCCAGAACGCCCCCCTCCTCCATCATGAGACGGCGCGCGAGCTATCTATCCGTCAGGGCAGAGGCATGAAATGGATCCAGGCGCTTGCGATATTTAGGAAAGCGTATGTATAGGCGCTGGCGGGTAGGGCCAGTGCTAGCAGGGGATTTAATGGCGCTCCATTGTTTGGTGCCATGGAGGAACCAAGGTGGTCGGAGGTGAACGCATCTTTCAAACTCGGCAACGCCACACGACCGACAGCGCTCTCGTGCAGGAGCTAGCCCTGATATGTAAAAAAAATGAATTATCTACTACAATATGTTCATCAAGATGTTCTAGAAAATTCTCAAGTTAATTAAAAAAAAAGAATATTCATCGTTGGATTTTATGCAGATCTAACGGTTTACAATATCTTAAAGAGTCTATATCCAATACAAGCAATCAATATATAAAAATTATATTAAAAAATCATTTAAAACCTTTTGGCTGTAGTCCATATACAAGCAATCAATATATAAAAATTATATTAAAAATCATTTAAAACCTTTTGGCTGTAGTCCATATCAGTTGCGACTGCAATCATCTAATTGCATTGGATACGGACTTTAGTGCTCACATATTTAATTTAATCCTTAAGCTAGCCATGCATAATATTTTTATATCACATTGAATACACGCTATGTAACCTGAAAAACATAGTCATATATCATCAAATTTAAGGATGTGTCTTTTGTGACAACGTATGATAGTTTCAACACGGCTCGAACCACAAAACAGGGACGCGAACGGAGCCACAAAACAGTAGCTCCGCCCGCCCCGTGAGTGGCCGGGGGGCCGGCAGGAGCGAGGAGGGAGTCCGCGGGGAGAGGAGGGCTGGATCGGAGGCGACCAGCGGCGGGCGGAGGAGGGCGGCGGAGGTGGAGGTGGGCCGACCACCAAGCAGGGAAGAGGAGGGAGGCGCGTGTAATGCCCGCGTTTTCAGCCCTAATAAATCACCGCTAAATCACACGTGTTTTCAAAACTTTCGGCCGAGCTCGATCGTCTCCTCAAACCCCGATCATCCTTCCTCTCCTTCCTCGGCGCGTCTTGAATCCCGGCACCGCCCATCCGCCCGCCATCACTCAAGCCACCGCCCTCGCGTGTGTCACATGACTGCATGCCATTGTACCACCGCCGTAGAATCCGAGCCCGCCATGGTCCATGGCCCTGCTCATTCTGCCATTCGCGTCACCGCGAGTCTCGAACCGGAAAATTAAAAGAAAATCTTTTCTTTCCCTCTCTAATTTTTCCTAGAATTTCTTCCAATTTTCTAACCCTTTTCTTTTCCTCCTCCTTTTCCTTTTTCTCTTTTCTCTTTTTCCTATTTTTTTCTTCTTTTCTTTTCTTCTTTTCTTCTCCTTTCTCCTTCCTTGGTAGCCAGCCCGCCCGCACCGCATTCAGCCCGGCCCGCCTCTCCCCGGGCGCACCGCGCGGCTACCTCGCCTCGCCGCGGCGCGTGCGCTGTGTTGCCGACCGGCCGCAAGCCACCACGCACGAAAGCACCGCCGGCTGTCTGCCGGGCCGGCGAGCCGTCTGCCTCGTCTACGCCTAAAGCCGCGACAGTGGCTTTAACTCGCTGACCGCCGCCACGCGCCCGCTGCCGCCCGTAGCGCTAACGCCACGCCGCCATCGCTGCATCGCCGCGCCGGACGCCGCACGCGCCGCGCACGCTGCGGGCGACGCGCCGGCCGCGCTCCGCCGCCAGCAGCGGAGCACCACGAACCGCCGGGCCCGTCAGCGCAGCCATGTGGCGCGCCGCACCCTTCGCGCCTGCTGCTGCCGCCGTTGCCGCCGGTCCCGCCGCGGACCGTCGGTCACCGACCGTGGGCGCAGCATTGCCGCTGCCGAGCCGCCATAACCACGCCACGCCGCCCGAACCGTCACATCTCGCCGCGCGCCAAGCTCCGCGACGCCTTTCCCACACCGCCGCCGCCGCGTCCGCCCACGCCCGCTGCCGTGCCGCTGCCGCCTGGCTGCATCATGCCCGCCACGCCGACGGGTCATGCCGCTCCCGCCACCAGCGCCTTAACTCCGGCCGAACCGAGCTCAGCGAACCACCATTGCCGCCGCCGGCCGCACGTGGTTCGCGTGGTTGTCGGCCACTCCACCGCCTTACGCGGCTATAAAGAGCCCGACGCTCCCTACCGCCTCGCACCTCCACGACCTCCCTCCCTCCTCCCGAGGCTCCCACCATCGCCACCGGCGCCATCCCGCCCACCGCCTCTTGCCGGCCGCCGCCGCGATCCACCTCCTCGCACCACACCAACCCAAGGTGAGGAAGGGGATCGACTCCCCACGGCCTCCTCTCGCTTTTGCCCCTAACCCCGGCCACGCTTTGCCCGAGCACCGGCATCGCCGCGCGACCGACCCGGCCGCCGCCTCTCTTCGATTTCGTCGAAGGAGGAGAGGCCGTTTGCCGAAACCCCTCCTCCTTTCTTTTTCACCGAGGCCCCCTCCCTCTCTCTTGGTCTTTTTGCTTAAAGCCCCTGCCCTTTTTCATTTTTTCCCCGAAACCCCTCCCTTCTTTATTCCCTCTCTCTTTCTTCTTTCAAAATAGACCCTATCCAATAAATCAAATTATGAATCAGCCCTTACTTCTCCAAGGACATGTACAAATAGGTCCTAGGCCATTTTATTTACACCCTACCTCATTTGTATATTACAACTGAGTCCTTTTCTTTTAAACTTAATTACACTTAGTCCTTAACCTCTCTCAATTAATCCTAATGACGCCTTTAACGCGTCATGTCTATACTTCCGCCGATCAATTCCAGTTCTTACCCCGGCCTTTTCCCCTACATTTCCGCCGAGCCACCCATCCTTTCCCCCTAAATAATATTTATTCCTCCTTTTCTATTTATTTTCTCCTCGAGCTCACCCAGAACTCGTGGTGCTTCTATTGATTGCATGCTTGTTTATGTGTGCGCCATAGGCCGACGGAGTAAACGAGGAGGAGTACCGCGAGCCTGAGCTTGAGTCAGTATCTGAAAGCAGAACCCGAGGTCCCGAACCGCGAGCAGGAACTTCCCGAAGACTTTGAAGACGGCAAGTTCAATCTCATCCTTTGATGCATGCTTTGATCCCAGTTTTATAAATACAACCCTATGACATGTTTTATAAATTGCATATTGTTTTACTGTTAAAACCCGGTAGGATAGCCACCTTTGTTTGCTATGATTGATCTTTGATTGCCCTAAATGATTTCTTTAAAATGTGTGAGTGCTTTAAAAATAGGAGTGGGATATTTTGGAAAATGAGTAAAGAACTGGGTAGACGGGATGGACGCGTGTGTCAGGAGTATGGGTGAGCTCGTACCTTTGTGGTTGAGCGTGTGGGAGATGTCCATCTTGTCGTTAAGGACCGGGTTGCGTGACATCTCACCTGACCCAATTATCGTACTACCACTCGACCGTTGTATGTGGCAACGGCTTAGCATAAATCCCACTAGTTAATCTACTTGCCATCAGGAGTGCGGGTGAGCAGCGGGAGATCAAGGAGTAGGGGTACGATCTGTGTGAGGTACGCCCTGGTTATATAACCCCTTGGTTGCTTCCGTGGTGGCTAGTAGGGTTAGCTAAGGTGGGTAATGGCTTTGATAGGATCCCGACACTAAGATGTTCGTGGTGGTACCCTACTTGTGGGTAAAGATGTACAACCTCTGCAGAGTGTAAAACCTATTCGAATAGCCGTGTCCACGGTATTGGACGAGTCATGGTGTGGTCACAAAACTAGTGTTTGGGTTTGGGATAATTTTCATGGCGTGAGTTGATTTCTGGAAAAGTGTGTGGTCAGTGTGCAGGCTACTATGGACGGGGAGTCCGGTAGGCCTCATTGGTTTTCACAAAACAACTGAGTTACTTGAGTTATAAAAACTGTTTGCGAAAACCTTTTTGAAAACAAACCCTTGCATGAGTAAATGCGTTTGCAAAATAAACCTTATCCTCGATCCTTGATACATCCCTGCATGATCGCTTATTATCCTCCGTGGGTGGGGTTGAACTTGTTGAGTACGTATGTACTCACCCTTGCTTGATTAACTGTTTTTCAGAGGAGGATCCCGACTTACCAAGACGCCGAGTAGGTTGCGTCCCCGCACCCAACCCGCACGTGGATCTGTAGAAGCTTCCATGGCGCAAGACTCAAGATATCTTAGATCTTTGTTGCTATCGTAGTTTGGTCTGTAGTTCTTATGTTGCTTCGTGGCGTGGCGCTCCCATGCCCGACCCGACGTGTTGTCAGAATGAACCATCCGATGTAATAAATGTGGTACCACCTCACGGACTGGTATTTGTATCACATTTAGTCACCTCTCGATGAGGGACGCCTTGTGGTATCGAGCCGTAGGTTGGCCGTGGGACGCGACCCCTAGGACCCGAGACCCCTTTTCTAAACTTTTCTAAATCTTTTCCCCTGCTTAGCTCACATTTCCACAAATCTCTTAACTTAACCCTTGCACGGTTCCGGATGGCTAACTTGGAATGGAGTGGAGGCGTCGCCTGCATGAGCCTGGCCTCCTAAGTTCTTGCTACTCCCTAGAGCGCGAGGAGTAAGGGACCCACGAGTACATCTATCGAGTACGAACACGTGGCACCCTTCGATTGTAAAGTGATGATCTTCGTGGGAAGGAGCACACTCTACCCGACATAGATCCTTGGTTCATCTCCACCACGGTTTCGCCTCACCGACACATACCCAAAAGCCGCTTGAAAAGCCCTGCGGCCTCGAGTGGTCTATAGGCAACACCTTGACGGACTCCAATGGGATTTTTCCCACCCTCTCGGAGGAAGAGGACGCTCATGGATCGCCGGATGAGAGGACTTGGAAGAAGAAGACCTAGAAGATACGATTTCTCACCGTCCATCTACCTCAATGGCTTAGACCACCTTTTCCATGAACAAGCCGAGCAATGAAGCACCAAATCGACAGGCGGAAAAGAGCGGACAAAGGATAGAATTAGAAAGGATAAAGACGAGGCGGCGGAGGTTTCCCTAGCCAACTGCAGCCGAGATTACGCCAGAGAAAGGGAACGCTCTGATGTATTCCACAAGAACCTATGGGATGAGCTCCACAAGGAACGTAGGAGAAGAGAAGAAGCTGGGTTGATGGACGATGAACCCAAGAAACCCATCGGGATAAGGGAACCCATCGAGGATGTAATGTTGGAACAAGACCTCCCAAAGAAGCGTCGCATTCATGAGGAAGAATCCCCATGAGAAGAGAGTAGGGTACCTAAGTAAAGAGCTATGGTATAATAATAATAAGTGTACCCCTGAGGAGTGTACCCAACCTTTGTGAATAAATGAAACTATCTATCTTTTGTATCCTACCCTTTGCACAACTTGTTCAACTCTACCCTTGTTTCGATGGTCAAGATGGATGGACCCAAGGCGTGTGCCGGGAGGAGCCTGGTTTTGCTCGCTTCTTATCAACTCACGAGCGCCTCGGTATCCTGGCGCCCAAGGTACTACAGTAGAGAGTACAAGCAACTCGACACTCTTCGCTGTAGGGTGGTCCTCTCCATCGCCAGAAGCACCCGCTACCCCAACATCGAGCCGTAGCGCGTGACCGCCACAGGTTTTCGACATCGGGATACCTATCCCTTGGCCCTCCCGGAAAACTCTCCGTTACATGCGGGATCTACGAGGAACACCTTGTCTCCACACCGATGAGACTTTATCCTCCCGCCATCCGGACTCCGATCAGGGGCCCGCATGAGAACACAGGCAGCGCCGTCACCAAGAAGATCTTTTGTACCATGTAGTTGCCTACCTCGTCTCTGGATAAACTCTTTGATGATCGTGCCAAGTTCTGAGAGCAAATTGGTGTCGGGCCGAGCGGAAGTCACAGAAGGATGCACCAAGTTCGAGTAGCCCAAGTCAAGCAAGGACCGCGGCCGCCATAAGCGAAGTCGTTGCCCATGAGAGCCTCAGCGGATCCGGGATCAGCGCATACAGAATGGACCAACGGAACACCCGTTTCGGTGGGAGAAGCACAAGTCCTAGTTGGGACACCCCTCATAGGATGGGGAGGAGTTCACGAGACCCCAACACCGTCAGCAGCCGAGCAACCAACCTCAACCGTCGAAGAGGAACTTCCGCCCAGCCCCAAGAGAGGAACCCCGGGATGATGACGGTGATGAGTGCTCATTCCGGAAGCACACCGCCCGTAAGATGGCTCGCCCAGCAGTAGCATGCCCAGGCCCTTGCCAAGGAATGAAGCCGTGCTGGTCCGAGCTTAGAGCCGCACCCTTAGCTTTTGTCGTAGTGCCTTGTCGTGTAGTGTACCAGCGTTGTACCGGTCGAGTAGTTCGGGATGTATCCTCCTCTCATGGTTGAAATGAAGTTGTTTGTGCTTGTGTGTCATGTGTGCTTGTTGTGTGCTTGACAGGAGTCAGATCCTGTCTTTTCAAAAGCCCGTCTTAATCAACTTAAACATCACCTAAAATCTCATAGAAACCCGCTCCCCTACAGATGGTTTCAAGGCGTCCCGCTAGGAGCTTCCAAGGCTCCGGTCGTATGGACCCAAATGCGGAAGGATCGCATGATGAACGAAGGGAGCGCCCTAACGACCAAGAAGTGAATCAGGACGAAAATGGAGGAGAAAACATGGTTCCACCGCCACCACACCGCCGTGAGACTGGGCGCAAGTATTGGCTAACTGCACGAAGCCATAGCCAATGCCATCACCGCCCAAAGCCCCGTGTTCTGGGCATGAATGAGAAACTGATAGAATTTCTCCGGACAAAGCCACCCACGTTTGGCGGATCTGTGAACCCCTTGGATGCAGATGACTGGCTGAGGGCCATCCTAGGGGAACTAGAGCCATTCAACTGTGAGGATCGAGACAAGGTTCTGTTGGCCACTCACCGGCTCACCGGAGCAGCCTTAGCACGGTGGGAAAACTCTCAGACCAAAGATCCCTCCACCATCACTTGGGATGAGTTTGTGGAAGAGTTTCGTCGCTACCACATCCCAGAAGCCACACTGAAGCGCAAAGGCGAGAGTTAGTGAACCCAAGGCAACAAGTCCGTGGAGGAATACACCTACCGGTTCATAGAGTTAGCCCGCTATGCCCCCGAAGAAGTGGACAAGGACTCGAAGAAGCAGGACATGTTCAAGAAGGGCTTGACTCCGGAACTGAGGACTTTGCTTACCCCTCAGATCTACCCAGACTTCAACACCCTTATGAACATGGCCATCCTCACAGAGAGAGCCAAAGCGAGAGAAGAAAGAAAACAAGCGCAAATTCATGGAGAACAAGGCTCGGCGGCAGAACGTTCCCAGGCAGAAGCTTTGGTCATCCCATGTCCAGGTTCCAAGCCCCCATGCAGTACAGAACCCAGGCACAAGCCACAAGCTCCCAGGGCCCCAGAACCCAGTTTAAACAAGACAACAACGAGAACACCATGAAGCCTCCACAAAATAATACCACTAGCCAGTCCGCCAACAACAACAACAACACCGAGTATGTTTCAAGCTGCCGTGAGACCGGACACTTCATTGCCAAGCGCCCATACGCCAAAAAGCCAAGCAACTTGCCTTCTCCAACTCGGTGCATGGGCGAGACGGTTGTATCTGGAGCCAACCGCGTGCGGTTCGCGCAACAACAACTGGCAATAACAACCAGCGGATGAGGCAGCCCGGTCTTATGGGCGAGCCGCGTCAACCACATCAACGCAGGCTCAAGAAGCACAAGGCGTAGTGGTCGGTGAGTTCTCGGTCACCGATCTTGGCAACTATATTATTTGATTCGGAGCATCACATTCGTTCATATCTTCAAGTTTTGTGGAAAAGCATAATATACCTACAGACTACTAAAAGCACCCTGTTAACTTAGAACACCCGGAGGTGACATCAAGTGTCAAGCGGGTTGCTCCGGTGAGGATCATTTTAAGTGGGGTAGAGTTCCTAGCGGACTGGTAATCTGAAGTCCAAAGGGATAGATGTGATTCTTGGGTGGACTGGTTAAGCCTTCACCACGGCCTTATATGTTGTGCCGATAAGGTAGTACACTTAACCAACCTGCACGGAGTGCAAGTAACCCCGTGCATTCGAGGAAGCGCACTGCACATAATGGTTTTTAGCATGGAGGCCAAGTCCCTAGAAGAAATCCCAAGAGTACGGGAGTACCCATGTATTTCCAAGAACTCCCTCGAATGCCACCAGATACAGGGATATAGAGTTTGTTATCGACCTCATCCCCTAACCTCCCATAGCCAAGAGACCCTATAGGATGGCAGCCCCGAGTTGGCGAGTTAAAGAAGCAACCGAGAGAACTTCAAGTGGGTTCATCGCCAAGCTCGCACCATGGGGAGCCCCAAAGGTTTTCGTCGAAAAGAAGGATAAAAGCTCGAGGATGTGCGTGGACTATCGCTCACTAAACGCAAGTCACTATCAAGAACAAGTATCCTCTCCCGTAATAGATGACTTATTTGACCAATCAAGGGAGCTAAATATTTCTCGAAGGTCGATTTAAGGTCGGATATCATCAACTCAAGATTAGGAAAGTGACATCCCAAAGACCGTCACCCATTATGGACAATATGAGTTCACCGTGATGTCCTTTGGACTCACTAACGCACCGATACTTTATGAACCTCATGAATAAGGTGTTTATGGAGGAACTAGATAAGTTTGTCATAGTTTTCATTGACGACATACTTGTTTACTCCAAAAGTGTGGAGGAACATGAGCAACACCTTCGAGTGGTACTGGAGAAACTGAGGGCGCACAAGTCAGACGCTAAGTTCGCAAGTGTGAATTCGTTGGAGAAAATATCTTTCCTTGGACATATTCTGCGACAGCAGAAGGAGTAGCAGTAGACCCTGGGAAAGTCGAAACAGTTTCCAACTGGCAACAACCAACCAATGTGAGCGAAATCAGAAGCTTTCTTGGTTTAGCGGGATACTACCGGAGGTTTATTGAAGGATTCTCCAAGATTGCCCGACCCATGACAGAGTTGCTCAAGAAGGAGAAGAAGTTCTGCGACCGAGTCGTGTGAGAAGAGTTTTCGTGAGTTGAAAAGAAGATGACAACCGCCCGATGCTAACCTTGCTGACATTAACGGGATTTTGTCGTCTATTGCGATGCATCCCGACAAGGACTAGGATGTGTCCTTATGCAAGATGGGAAAGTAGTGGCGTATGCTTCCCGCCAACTCAAGCCCCACGAGCAGAACTATCCCACCCATGATTTGGAGTTTGCAGCCGTAGTGCATGCCCTTAAGATTTGGAGACATTACCTGATTGGAAATAAGTGCGAGATCTACACGGACCACAAGAGCTTGAAGTACATTTTCACCCAGCCTGACCTGAACCTAAGGCAAAGAAGGTGGTTGGAATTAGTCAAAGACTATAACCTAGAAATCCATTACCACCGGGAAAAGCCAACGTAGTAGGCAGATGCCTTAAGGTAAAGTCTTATGGAAAAGCAAAGACCTAAGAATGCCCAATTACAAGAGGAAATGGCACGACTCAACGTGCACATTGTTCCAGACTACGTTCACCAACTAAGTGTCCACCCACCGAAGACAAAATCAAAAGAGCCCAAGAATCCGATAAGGAGTTAATGAAGATCCGCAAGCACATGGGAGAGAATAAGGCCCTGCACTTTAGGGTGGACAATACGGTACACTATGGTATAAGAACAGATATGCACTGAAGACGGAGAATTTCGCAGACCATCATGGATGAGGCACACACTCGCGTATTCCATCCACCCGGATCCACTAAGATGTATATGGATTTAAAGCGTAAGTATTGGTGGAATGGAATGAAAGCAGACATTGCACGCCTGCCGCCCACCGTGATACTTGTCGAGGATTAAAGCGAGAACACCAAAAGCCCGCAGATCTTGTAACCCTTACCCATCCCGTATGGAAGTGGGATGAGATAGGCATGGACTTCGTAGTAGGCTTGCCTAAGACACGAAAGGATATAATTCCATATGGGTAATAGTAGACCGACTCACTAAAGTCGCTCACTTCATACCCGCATGTAATAATTATGGCGGAGAGAAGTTGGCGTCGTATATAACAAACATAGTGAAGCTGCATGGAGTACCTAGCAGATAGTTTGAGATAGAGAGACCATTTACCTCTAGGTTTTGGGAAAGTTTGCATAAATCCATGGGAACCAAGTTGATTTTAGCTCGACTTATCACCCAGACGGATGGACACAGAGAGGGTGAATCGGATCATGGAAGACATGCTAAGGGCATGTGTCCTCACCTATGGCAAAGATTGGGAACAGAGCTTACCATATGCGAGTTTTCGTGACAACAACAATTATCAAGCCAGCCTAGGCATGTCACCATTTGAAGCCCTCTACGGAGAAAATGCGAACCCCATTGATGTGGTCAAGTGGAGAACGTGCCTTGGTTGGACCCGCACTTATAAAGGAAGCCGAGGAACGAGTAGGTGAGATCCGAGAAAATTGAAGGCCGCCCAATCCAAAAAAGAGCTATGCAGATAGGAAGAGGCGAGAAGTAAGCTTCAATCCGGGAGACTTTCGCTTATCTCAAGGTTTCACCTATCCGAGGGACTCAGATTTCAAGTGCACGGAAATTAGCCCCTCGGTACATTGGACCGCATAAAGTGCTGAAGAGAGTTGGAGCAAGAGCATACCGTTGAAGCTACCAGAGGAAATGGCGATATACATCCCGTGTTCCACGCTTCTCACCAAGGTGTTTGAAAGTGATCAAGAGAAACGAGTGCCGGTAGAAACAATTGATTTGTAGCCGATCTTAGGTACCGTGAGGTGCCCGTCAAGATTTTGGACACGTGGTCAAAAGGAATGCGGGTGTGCGAGTCCAATGGAGCGGAACACGGAGTAGAAGAAGCTACTTGGGAACGAGAAGACAAAGAAAGAGTTTCCCCACTTGTTTAAGAACTAGCTGAATCTCGAGGACGAGATTCATTTTAAGGGGTAGGTTTGTAACATACGTTTTCAGCCCTAATAAATCACCGCTAAATCACACGTGTTTTCAAAACTTTCCCGAGCTCGATCGTGCCTCCTCAAAACCCCGATCATCCTTCCCTCTCTCTTCCTCCGCGAATCCCGCCGCCCATCCCGCCATCACTCAAGCCACTGCCCTGCTCTGTCGCAGACTGCCGCCGTTGTCGCCACCTCGCCGGAATCCCGAGCCCGCCATGGTCCCGACCGGCCTGCTCATTGTCGACACCGTCACCCGAGTGCTCGAACCCGGGAAAATTCTCCAAAATCTTTTCTTTCCCTCTCCTAATTTTTCCTAGAATTTCTTCCAATTTTTCTAACCCTTTCTCTTTTCTTTCCTCCTTTTCCCTTTTTCTCTTTTCTCTTTTTCCTATTTCCTTTTCTTCTTTTTCTTTTTCTTCTTTTCTTCTCCTTTCTCCTTCCTTCCTTCACAGACCGCCTTGTTCCTCCGCCCCCAGCCACCCTCCCTCGGCGCACCGCGCCGACTACCGCGCCACCACGCCGCGCATGTGTTATACGCCTCGACGCATGGCCCGCCTACCAAGACGCGGGCACCGCCGCTGGTGCCCGGCAGTGCCGCCTGCTGCCGCCGCACGGCCGCTTTAACTCAGCTCGGCCCGGCGCTGCCGCTCACGCCGACACGGCCGCCGCCGCGCCACGCCACGCTGCCGCCATCACCGCGCCGCAGACGCCATCACCGCTGCGGCGACCGGGCAACGCGCGCCGCCGCCACGCCGGAGCACCACGAATCCCGCCCGCGCCGTGTGGCGTCGCACCCTCTGCGCCGCTTCTGCTGCCGTCGCGTCGCGGTCCGCCGCGCCGCGGACCGTCGTCACCGACCTGGACGCCTGCGCGCCACGCCGAGCCGCCATAACCACGCCACGCCGCCAACCGTCACATCCTCGCGCGCTAAGCTCGCGCGCTTTACTCCACGCCGCCGCCGTCCGCATCACGCCGTCGCTCGTGCTGCAGCCACCCAGCTTGCACATCACTGCGTGACGCCTCACTGCCCGACGGGTCATCTCCCAAGACCGCCGCTCCCCGCCACCGCTTAACTCGGCGAACGCTCGGTAACCACCATTGCCGCAGCCGCACGAGGTTCGCATGGTTGTCCGGCCACTCCACCGCCTTACCGCTGCTATAAAGAGCCCGACGCTACCGCCTCGCACCTCCACACACCTCCTCTCCTCCCGAGCTCTCCACCATCGCCACGCGCCATCCCCAACCACCGCCTCTTGCCGGCCGCCGCCGCCCGCCGATCCACCTCCTCGCACCACACCAACCCAAGGTGAGGAAGGGATCGACTCCCACGGCCTCCTCTCTTTTGCCCTAACCCCGTGCCGCCTGCAATCACCGTCGCCACCGGCCCGCCTCCCTCCTCCGTCGAAGGAAGGAGGGCCGTTTGAAAAACCCCTCCTTTCTTTTCACCGAGGCCCCCTTCCTCTCTCTTGGTCTTTTTGCTTAAAGCCCCTACCCTTTTTCATTTTTCCCAAACCCCTCCCTTCTTTATTCCCTCTCTCTTTCTTCTTTCAAAATAGACCCTATCCAATAAATCAAATTATGAATCAGCCCTTACTTCTCCAAGGACATGTACAAATAGGTCCTAGGCCATTTTATTTACACCCTACCTCATTTGTATATTACAACTGAGTCCTTTTCTTTTAAACTTAATTACACTTAGTCCTTAACCTCTCTCAATTAATCCTAATGACGCCTTTAACGCGTCATGTCTATACTCCTCCCGATCAATTCCGGTTCTTACCGGCCTTTTCCCCTACATTTCACGAGCCACCCATCCTTTCCCTAAATAATATTTATTCCTCCTTTTCTATTTATTTTCTCCTCGAGCTCAGAAATCTGTGCTTGTATTGATTGCATGCTTGTTTATGTGTGCGCTATAGCTGACGGAGTAAACGAGGAGGAGTACCGCGAGCCGGAGCTTGGAGCCGAGTACTGCGAGCAGGAACCCGAGGTCCCGAACCGTGAGCAGGTGAACTTCCCAAGACTTTGAAGGCAAGTTCAATCTCATCCTTTGATGCATGCTTTGATCCCGCTTTATAAATACAATCCTATGACTGTTTTATAAATTGCATATTGTTTCTTGTTAAAACCCGGTAGGATAGCCACCCTTGTTTGCTATGATTGATCTTTGATTGCCCTAAATGATTTCTTTAAAATGTGTGAGTGCTTTAAAAATAGGAGTGGGATATTTTGGAAAATGAAAGAACTGGGTAGACGGGATGGACGCTGTGTCGAGGAGTATGGGTGAGCTCGTACCTTTGTGGTTGAGCGTGTGGGAGATGTCCATCTTGTCGTTAAGGACCGGGTTACGTGACATCTCACGACCCAATTATCGCATTACCACCGACCGTTGTATGTGGCAACGGCTTAGCATAAATCCCACTAGTTAATCTACTTGCCATCGTGAGTGCGGGTGAGCGGGAGATCAAGGAGTAGGTGCGACGACGTGTGAGGTACGCCCGGTTATATAACCCCTTGGTTGCTTCCGTGGTGGCTAGTAGGGTTAGCTAAGGTGGGTAATGGCTTTGATAGGATCCGCCCGACACTAAGGTGTTCGTGTGCACCCTACTTGTGGGTAAAGATGTACAACATCCGCAGAGTGTAAAACCTATTCGAATAGCCGTGTCCACGGTATTGGACGAGTCATGGTGTGGTCACAAAACTAGTGTTTGGGTTTGGGATGATTTTCATGGCGTGAGTTGATTTGGAAAGTGTGTGGTGTGTGCTGGCTCACGCGGACGGGAGTCCTAGTCTCATTGGTTTTCACAAAACAATCGAGTTACTTGAGTTATAAAAACTGTTTGCGAAAACCTTTTTGAAAACAAACCCTTGCATGAGTGAATGCGTTTGCAAAATAAACCTTATCCTGATCCTTGATACATCCTGCATGATCTCGCTTATTATCCTCCGTGGGTGGGGTTGAACTTGTTGAGTACGTATGTACTCACCCTTGCTTGATTAACTGTTTTCAGGAGGAGGATCTCGACTTCGTGCAGAAGACGCCGAGTAGGTTGCCGTCACCCAACCCGGTGCACTCGTGGATTCAGGTGGTCTCCACAGGAAGCTTCCATGGCGCAAGACTCTGAAGATATCTTAGATGCTGTTGCTATCGTAGTTTGGTCTGTAGTTCTTATGTTGCTTCTCGTGGTAGTGGCGCTCCCATGCCCACAGCCCCGACGTGTTGTACGGTAATGAACCATCTGATGTAATAAATGTGGTACCACCTCCCGACCGGTATTTGTATCACATTTAGTCACCTCGATGAGGGACGCTCGGCGCTGCTGGGCCGCCGGAGGTGGCGGGGGGGGAGGGGCGTGAGCCCGTGAAGGGAGGAAGCGGTGTATGGATAAGGAGTGAGGGTGAATGGATAAGGAGATGAGGGGAAAAGGGAGAGGAAAAGAAAAGATCAGGAAAAAAGAAAGTAAAGAAAAGGAAAAATAAAAAAATAGGAAAGGGGATATGAGTAAACGGCTTCGAGGGAGGAGCCCTTGAAATGCCGATGGAAGGAGCCATTTGAGGTAGTGGAAGCCCAAAAAATTGGCTCCCCGCGTCCCAATCTTTTGCCACTCTTGTCCTCTATAGGTACCGCAAATGGAGCGAGGTGGCCGCCAACAGGAGGTAGAGGTGATAGCAACGCTACCGTGGTGCACAACAGAGGTAAAGGTGACAGGACGAGCGAGGCTCGAAGGTGGCGTGGGTCGCGATTATGGGCGGGGAGGTGGGAGTCGATCTTGATGGTGGAGAGGTGGCTGGCGAGGTGGAAGACGATGTCGGTGTGAGCTGGGGCGTGCGGGGGTGGGGAGGGCAACTGAAAGAACAAAAGAGAGGAAAGAGGGATAGATAAATAAAAAGAAAGAGAAATAATGTGAAGGTAAAAAATTTTAGAGTATTATGGTCATTTTATGTTTCTATGCATTTTAAACAATTCGAAAAAGCCGTTTGGCCAAACATTTTTTCAACCGGATAAGTCAAAGCTAAAAAAAATTTGCTCCACCACAAAAACCAAAGTCGAAACAGTTGCAGTCACATCCACAACCCTACCAAATGAACTCTAAATCTTTATGTTGCTTTGGTAAATATCCAAAAATAGGTATTGCATTTTATCTTTATCCTTGTAAGCTTTATTACATTTTATCTTTAATTCCTATTGAAACAGATATATAACAAAGTATGGTAAGCTAATATACTGATATGTTACCATGACATGATTAAATATAATGATTTATGTTTATTTATTTTGAAATATCCAAGGAATAGTATAGAAAAACTAGCTACCCGCGCTATTTGCGCGGGCCATCTGGCTAGTTTTATGGATTTCACGGGTTAAGCTTCATGTTTACCATTATCAAGTCCGTTCGGCAGATCTTCTGCTGATTTGACAAAATATTTGTTGTGAGAGAAAAATACTGTGTGTTGATTGGTATGATAGATTTGCTGTGAAAGAAAAAATAATGCTGAAAAAGCCAAAATAAGGCAAGCTGAACGATTTTTCCAAACAAGCTTAGAGAACGAAGCTGCTGGAAACCTCCTTTTCCAGCTTCACCAATTTTACATTTTTTTTACCTCATTTTGCGTTTTGACTCCTCACTACAATGCAACACGATGTGTATTACTCTATCGCGAAGCTAAAGCCGTCCGAGGCAAAATCCACCATAAGAGTCCGTTTGGAAGGGCTTTCGCATCAGCTCCGCGAGTGGCTTCGGGTGAAGCCCTCCCAAACAGTGAACATAATCTTTGGGTCAGAAGCTCCTCAAAACCCACTCTCTAGAGCCATTCAACGATGAAGGCGGCGGTGCAGTGGAAGAGAAGGTGCGGGGATAGAGACGCGGCGGGAAGGAAGGAGGTGGTGGATAGTGGATAAAGAAGATAAGATTGAGAAGCAAAAGTTTGGAAAGGAAAAAAATAAATAGAAAGAAAATATAAATGTGTTACGAACATTTCATCATTTATATTTACTGAAAACACATGAAGAAGCTATTTTGTCGAATATTTTCCAACTAGACAACAAGTCACCAAAAAAAAAAGTAATAGCACAGTCGTAGCTGAAATTGTTTCAGTCACCATCACAAACCTCGCCAAACGCACGCAGAGATTTTTTTCCTCCAGCACTTTAATCAAACTGTGTGGTAAACCTTCAGCTGAACTTCAAAAGAAGTCGGAGCCAAAGCAGCTCTAAAGGGACCCTCACTGGTACAGTTGTACACTGCTCTTTAAGCGCGCCATGAGGTGACGTAAGAGGTGTTTTTAAAACGGACGAGTGATGTCACGTACACACGGTACCATGTTTCACGGACGCTGCTGCACTGATGACAAAAGAAATGAAAAACAAAGCATCCAACGTCCATGAAAACAACCGAAAAAAACGCTTGTCCGACGACGCGCACCCTCCTCGCCTTGAAGTCCCCCAGCTCAAACCAGCTCGACCAAGACGACCGGCCGAGAGAGCCGGATGGATCATCCAGTCAAACGCACACGTCAGCCAAGCCCCCCGTCCGTCAACGTACGACCCCGACCGCCACCAACCTCCCGCCCGTCCGCCCCGACGCCGACGCTCCCTCACGGCACGCCGGTCGCCGTGCCATCCGGCGACGGATCGATCAGGCTCGCGGAAAGAGCGAGCGAGCGTTCCCCACGGTCGCCATTGCCAGTCACCACATGTTGCTTGGACGGGCCTGATCGACCTGGGCGCGTCCCTGCCCGCGTACCGTGCGCCAGCAGGCAGGCAGGCTGGTCCCCGTCGCCACGGCCGGCCCGCTGTTGTGTGGTGGGCGCCCCGGCCGCGCCGCCGCCGGATGGGACCGGCCGGCCGGGGGGCGCAGCGAGACGACCGTACCCCTGACCTGCTCACTGGCATCTGGCATGGCGAAATCCCACCACCACCCCTCCGTCGTCGGCGCGACGGCCGTACGCAGGTGTTCGACTCGCGGCAGCGATCCGGCACCGGAGATCGTCGGCGGCGGAGCCATGATCTCCGGTGCTGATCGAGATGAGAGATTCCCCGGTCAATCCCCACCCCCGAAACGGCAACCTGCGTGGGCGACTGTTTCAGGCAAGCGGGAAGCGTGCCGCCGTCACCGCCGGCGCGGGACGCGTGAGCCGCGGCCGTTGCTTCCTCTGGCTTCACAAACCGCCCCCGCGCGCGCACGGGCACGGGCACGCCCCACGCGCGGATGCGCCCGCCCGCCGCCCGTGCGCGTCGGCCGAGCGAGCGAGGGAGCCCCAGGCCGCGCCGCGCGCCGACGCTGCCACGGCTCTGGCAAGTGGCAGTTTTCTTTTCTCTCGCGTCTGCCGACGGCCCGGCGCGGCGCAGCTGGGTCGCCGTCGTCGGCTGGAAACTTTCACCGAGACGGCGACGTGTGAAAAACAATGCTGGACGCCCGGACGTACTGTACACGTACACATACTATATTTTTTGTCTGAAATAAAAAAAAGTCGTTCAAAGCGTTTCATGGAAAATTTAAAAGAGTGAGAAAAAACGTGGTCAAGTCAACGATTCCTGACACATGCTAGAAATAGCATTACACAAGGAAGCACAAGAGCCCATGTGGCATCGTATCTCCATCCACACGGGTTGCATATTTCATACGAATATTTGTTTTTTTAATAATCTCAAAACATTATTTCGATCGATCACACACACATATAAAATGGAATAAAATGGGCTCAGCTAGATTCGATTTCCCAGCTCGATCTATCTCCATCACGCTCGCGCGGCGGTGGATGCCTGCCGCCGGACAAGGAGAGGCGGAGGAGCGAGCAGAGCGCCGCCGACGGACGCCCCCGGGCGCCTGTCTGTCCTCCTCGTACCGTACGTATCTGGCGCAACGCAACCGCCTACGGCCGGGGGAGGGGTCGACGTCCTCGCGTACGCGTACGCGACGGCGACGGCCGCCGATCGGTCTCGTCGGCCGCCAGGTGGTGGTGGTGGTGTGCCGGCCGTTCCGTTCCGTCCGTTCCATCCTCAGCTGTTGGTCGACAGTAACAGTTCCGCTCCAGTCCAGTCTCCATCGATCCCCGTCGTCGTCCATCTCGCGCACGCCATGGATGGGCACATGTACCTTGGCCACTCTTATTTCTCTTGGGGATCGTACACATGTCGCCGGATTTGTCTCCGTAACCATGGCCGTGCTTTGTTGGTTCAAGACTTGTTGAGACAGGGGTCCCGGATCCTTTTTTTTCTTCTTCGTTCGTCAGTGTGGAACCTGCATGCTGCTGCTGTTTTTTACTTTTCGTTACTGGCTTACTGCCGCAGCAAACAGTAACCACTCCAATCAACAATTCGCTTTTCTGGATCCTGATGAATTCCTGAATTCACGAGAGCTCGCTCCGTATTCAAGTCAAAAAGCGCCGCAGCACAGCAGAGATGCCAAGTCAAGTCCGTCCGGTACTACTACCACGAGCAGTAATAAGCCTTGTTTAGTTCTTAAAAATTTAATGCTTTTCTCCACTCTCTCATCACATCACATTAAATACGCTTAAAAGGCATATGGTCGGAGTATTAAATATGGTAAAAAATAATTAATTACACAATTTTGATGTCTTGTGACCTAATCTTTGTGAGAAAGTTTCATGGTAGGATAATATTTACCACAAATAAAGCGAAACGCGTACTAAGATACTACGGAGTTCCAAACGTTGAAAAGACAATTTTTCGCAGAACTAAGGCCTAACTCCCCTGCTTCGACGAGCATGACATGGGGCGGTCAAAACCCAGCTCAGCTTCAGCTGCTGAATCACTGCAGCACTCGAGTAGGAGCTGTGGCCGGCCGGCCGGAGTTTTACCGTCGCTGTCATCAACTCCAGCAGCTACTCACACAGTACCTGTCCACAGCGTCACGTAGCAGTCCCCAACTGTCGCCGCAGCACAGGGCGCATCGTCACTGTGCTAATCGCCGTTTCCGTACGACCGAGTGATTAGTGAGGCTGCTAATCTGCGGTTGCCGTGGCCGAAGGCCCAAAGGACGACAGGAGGACTGACGAGGACGTGCGTGAGGTCAGGGAGAGGAAGGCGGCACGCGGGGGCACTGTACATGTGCGCGATTGCACGTCTCGCGCAGGAGCAGCGCCAGTGGGGAGAGGACACAGAGAATTGACAAAAATCACGCATGGGACGGGGAGAGGAGAGGGGTCGGGAAGAAAGCTGAAAAAGAGGAGCACCACTCGTGGGGTTAAAACCCCGAGAACAAACTTGGGAAGAGTAGCGAGCAGAGCAGCCGAGCCGCGGAGGGAGGAGGAAGCAGCGAGAGCGAAGCAAGCAAGCAAGCAAGCTGTGAGCGTCGAAAGCATACCGGAGCAGGAAGCGGGAGCACGCACGCACGCACGCACGCGCTTCTTCTCCCTGCTGCCGCAACCCCCTGTTTCAGCTCCCTCCTCTCCCAGCCGCACGGGCGCGCGAGAAGGAAACGAGGAGAGGAGGCGAGCGAGCATGCTCCCCGGCGGCGGCGGGCGGATCTGCCGGAGAGCGGCGCGGGGAGCTCGACGCTAGCGGGTCTCCATCTCGCGGCCCCGGGATCTGACGCCGCGGCGGCTCCTCTCGGATCGAGCCAGCGGCGGCGGCGGAGGAGGCCTCCGGTTCTCGGCTCCGGGGACACCGAGGTAACTTGCTCTGCGCATTCCTTCACGCAGCTGCGCCTCCGGCCGACCAAAGATCGCAGCTTTTCGCCTCTTGCTGCCCTTCCAAGTGACAAGCAAATTCACTTCCTCTCTCTCTCTCGTAGATACAAGGAAGGGAAAGATTGCGGTTGCGCTTGACTTGACTTCGTCGGCGGCGGCCATCTTCGGTAGCCGCAATCGCGGCGCGCGGTGAAAGAAAAAAAACAAAGGAAAAGAAAAGTTGCTCGCGGTGAAACTGGGAAAGTGATGGTTTCCTTCGGGAAGGCGCTGTGATTTGGCCTGAAAAGGAGGAATCTTTCCTTCGCCTCCCCCTTCCCTTTGCCCCTCGCTCTTATACCGCCCTCAGATCGCGGGGCGGAGCAGTCTGATTGGTCCCTCCGCAACGGGGAAGCAAAATGAGGCTCTCGTCGTCGTCAGGCAGCGTCCTCCGGCTCAGGCGGGCTCGCC
Organism: Cenchrus purpureus; assembly: GCA_022644695.1. Classification (NCBI taxonomy): domain Eukaryota; kingdom Viridiplantae; phylum Streptophyta; class Magnoliopsida; order Poales; family Poaceae; genus Cenchrus; species Cenchrus purpureus. The sequence goes on from CP053458.1 coordinate 51,893,946, forward strand.
GGAAGGTACTCATCTGCCATGCCGCCTCCTCTGTGCTTTCGTGGCTTGCTTATTAAATGCTCTTCCCGTTCATTTCTGTTCTTCTCCCGTGGTGTAATTTGGAGTTTGTACGACTGGTGTTTGGTTTTTATCTTTATTCGTGCGCCTTGCTTGAAAGCTGCTATATGTGGCCGTGTGATCCTGCAGCGACCCAATGCGGCGAGTTTAATTATGAAGTGCCGTCTCGATTTATTTTGATGATTTCTTTCGGAGGCGGCGGTGTTGTCGTGAACGTGGAAGCGATTTTTCTTTCGATTTTGGACTGATTTTGTTTGGTCCAGTTCATGCTGTACGTCTGATTTCGTGAGATTGTTCTTTCCCCGGGAATGGATTCTTTGGTATTTCCACCCTAATAGTTTGTTGTTTTCAAGTAAGATGCAAAAATTGCTCCCTTTTTTTTTGTTTCAGTTTAATCGTACTTTGCACTTTGGCAGTTAATAACCCTTATTGATTCTCAGTTTAATTCACCTCTAAATTTTTTTCTACCATATCCACTTTCTGAGACAATCTTCAGTTCGTTCTCCTTTGGGCTATCCTTCAATTAAAACTTGCAGCATGGAGTCGTCTGCTTACACACTTTTGCCATTACAGCTGTGGAGGAGCACAAGTGTCTGAACTCGGAGTTGTGGCATGCCTGCGCTGGACCGCTTGTTTCCTTGCCGGCGGTGGGTAGCCGGGTGGTGTACTTCCCTCAGGGTCACAGCGAGCAGGTTAGGGAAATTTCAATCCAGCACAAAATTCGCACGGCCCTGGCTGTTTCATTGCGAAACTCAAATCTTACTTTGTTCTTTCAGAACTCGAAAAATTCCCCCTTTTTTACACTAGTCCTTGGTGAATTTCCGCTGCAGGTAGCAGCATCGACAAACAAGGAAATGGAGTCTCAGATCCCCAATTATCCTAATCTGCCTCCACAACTTATTTGCCAACTGCATAATGTGACGATGCATGTAAGTGTGTAACAACCTTTTCCCTTGCACTAGTAATCTAAACTTCTGAAGTGTTAATTTTGTGTTGAACCATCTGTGCTATTTTCTTCCTTCAGGCTGATGCAGAGACAGATGAGGTCTATGCGCAGATGACACTACAGCCACTCAACCCGGTAAACCATGGTGTTTCTAACTATTTGTATCATATGTGCAGATTTATCTTGGTATCCATTATTAACGTTTTGTTGCTTGTTTTGTGCAGCAAGAGCTGAAGGACCCGTATTTACCTGCTGAATTGGGTTCTGCAAATAAGCAGCCAACAAACTATTTTGCAAAACATTAACAGCAAGCGACACAAGTACTCATGGTGGATTCTCTGTTCCCCGACGAGCAGCTGAGAAAGTGTTTCCTCCACTGGTCTGTGCAGCTTCTATCAAAAGTTGTAGCTCATTGTTTGAACTGATTATGTACATCAAGTGAACTTACTAATTATTTTGATTTCCCAATGACTATGTAGGATTTCACTCAGCAACCTCCCTGCCAGGAGTTGATTGCAAAAGATCTTCATGGCAATGACTGGAAATTTCGTCACATATTTCGCGGTGAGTAATTTTACACTTGAACTCTGTCTGCTTTGCATCCCAAGGACTGTTTGTAACCTTTTAAATATCATCCTTAATGCAGGTCAGCCAAAGCGACATCTTTTAACTACTGGCTGGAGTGTCTTTGTTAGTGCAAAGAGACTCGTCGCCGGAGACTCTGTCCTTTTATCTGGTGTGTTCATACTTCCAGTATTTCAAAATAGTTATGCTCATGTTTGTATTCCCTGCCCTTTAGGTTGTTTCTTCTTGTTTGTGTTTATATATCCTATTGCCTTGTCAGGAATGACAATAACCAGCTTCTTCTGGGAATTCGCCGGGCAAGTCGACCACAAACCGTAATGCCATCTTCAGTCTTATCTAGTGACAGCATGCATATTGGTCTTCTTGCTGCAGCTGCTCATGCTGCATCAACAAATAGCCGGTTTACTATTTTCTATAACCCAAGGTAGAATGCCTATACTCATTTGTTTTTCGTCCATTTGTCAGGTCAAATTTATAAACATTCGCTTTTGCAGGGCAAGCCCTTCAGAATTTGTCATACCCATAAAAATATGTGAAGGCTGTGTATCATACGCGTATTTCTGTGGGCATGCGTTTCAGGATGCTTTTTGAGACAGAAGAGTCTAGCGTTAGGAGGTAAGTCAAAATTTGTTGACAACTTGACCTTGTATGTTTTAGCTCTGTGTGAACTTAGCTGCTGCATGAGCTTCTTATAGTCTCCTTTTGTCATCATTTTTATTGGATGAATTTTTTCTCATTGTTTTTGCCTACTTTTGTTGGTTAGTGCATTTCTTGACATGATCTTTGGATTTTTGCCATGTGTATATACCTCTTGCCTTTCACTTGATAATAAACTAGCACATCAGTCTGACCAGATGAAATATTTTAATACCAGATACATGGGGACGATCACCGGAATTAGTGATCTTGATTCTGTTCGGTGGCCAAATTCACACTGGCGTTCCGTTAAGGTATATTTTGGACTTGTGTACTTCTCTTGTTGTCAATACTTACTACAAGCTCATGAGGTGTTGTTCAAGCATATCTATTGCAAGCTTGCTTCATGGTTTAACATGATCACAAATACCGTCTTTGCATAATTTAGGTTGGCTGGGACGAATCAACTGCTGGAGAGAGGCAGCCAAGGGTGTCACTATGGGAGATTGAGCCCCTGACAACTTTCCCAATGTATCCATCTCCATTTCCACTCAGGCTGAAGCGTCCCTGGCCGACAGGCTTGCCTTCTCTGCATGGTATGAGGTGGAGTGGATGAAAGCGGCTTTTGTAGATACAATTTCATAAATAATTTTGAAGTATGCATTCTACCTCCGATAACATTTTGTATGATGCTTATATGTAGGTGGTAAGGATGATGACCTGACTAACTCTCTCATGTGGCTTCGAGATACTGCGAACCCTGGTTTTCAGTCGTTAAATTTTGGCGGACTTGGCGTGAATCCTTGGATGCAGTCAAGGCTGGATGCTTCCTTACTTGGTCTGCAACCTGACATGTATCAGGCGATGGCCACGGCTGCTTTCCAGGACCCAACGAAGCAAGTGTCACCTACGATACTGCAGTTCCAGCAGCCACAGAACATACCTGGTCGAGCAACGCCACTTCTGTCGAGCCAGATTTTGCAGCAAGTGCAGCCTCAGTTTCAGCAGCAGCCATACCTTCAAAACATCTCTGAGAGCACGCTCCATGGCCAGGGTCAGGCTGAGCTCCTCAAGCAGCAGATCCAACGAAGCCATTCATTTAATGAGCAGAAGCCCCAGCTGCAATCCCAGCAGCAGCAAGAATCACAGCAGCAATCACATTGCCTGCAAGTCCCTCAACATCAGCAAATGCAACAACAGAACAACATGACCAACTACCAATCAGTGTCTAATGCATTGTCAGCATTTTCTCAATTGTCGTCAGCCCCTCAGTCTTCACCTGTGGCGCTGCAAACAATACTACCATTTTCACAGGTGCAGAGCTATGCAGAAACAAATATGAGTTCATTGTCTCCATCTAACGCCACCACCATGCAAAATACGCTGAGGCCATTCTCATCAGAAGCCGCTTCTCACCTGACCATGCCAAGGCCCACTGCGGTACCTGTCGCCACCCATGGTCATCGAGGCGAGTTGCAGTGGAATCTTTGCTTCCTTCTCGGCCCCAGGTTACATCGCAGATGGAACAATTGGATTCTACACCACCTAGTATACCTCATAGTTCTGCATTGGCACCACTTCCTGGAAGAGCCTGCTTGGATCAAGATGTGAACTCTGATCCTCAAAATCATCTCTTGTTTGGTGTTAGTATAGATTCACAGTCATTACTAATGCAAGGTGGCATCCCAGGCCTTCAGAATGGGAATGATTCAACGGCTATACCCTATTCTACCTCCAATTTCCTGAGCCCTTCCCAGAATGATTTCCCATTGGATCACACACTAAATTCTTCGGGCTGCTTAGATGATGCGGGGTACGTGCAGTGTTCAGATAACTCTGATCAAGTGAATCGACCACCTGCTACCTTCGTGAAGGTGAGTGAATACTTCTATATAATAGGAATTCAAGATTGTTGACAACTGTGTGTTGCCTTGCTTTTAACTGCTATGTTATTATGATAATAATTGTCAATTATGTTTTCAAATATTTAGGGGGCAATATTTGGTTATCTGTAAGCACAGCACTTAAAATAATTGTTAAAATCCTTCTCAAACATTTGTAGCAATATAGGGGTCAATATAAGCACTTGACTTAAGAAATCCATTCTCTGAAAAGCCCTGTTATTTTGTAATTTGTTGCCAACAGTAGTATTAACCTGCAAATTTTCTTCCATTTGAATGACAGGTTTACAAATCTGGAACCTACGGAAGGTCGCTTGATATCACTAGGTTTAGTAGCTATCATGAGCTCCGTAGAGAACTAGGGCGCCTATTTGGCCTTGAGGGCCAGTTGGAAGACCCTATGAGATCAGGCTGGCAGCTTGTATTCGTCGACCGAGAGGAGGATGTCCTTCTCGTTGGCGACGACCCTTGGCAGTATGTTCTCAAGACCCTCTTGATGATACCTTCTGCACAATCTATGTTTGCTGTCTTACACATTCCCTTACATCGGTGCACATTGCAACCTGCAGGGAATTCGTGAGTACGGTGTCCTGCATAAAGATCCTCTCGCCGCAAGAGGTGCAGCAGATGGGCACGCAGGGGCTCGAGCTTCTGAGCTCAGCGGCCCCCGCGAGGAGGCTCGGTAGCAGCTGCGACGACTACGTTAGCAGGCAGGAGTCGAGAAGCCTAAGCACCGGGATCGCGTCGGTCGGGTCGGTTGAGTTCTGAAGAAGAGGGCGCAGCAAGTTAAGCGCCCTCCACGAGCTTAATGCCGGTCCGCGACGCATGCTTCGTTTTCGTACTCCCCGGTTTTTAGACCTGGGGTGGAACTGGAAAGCATCACCAGACCAAAATCCTAGTCCCAAGTTATGTACCATCTAATAATTCTGTCATGATACCAACTTCTAAGTAGAAACTACCATCTGCACCGCCGTTGGTACACATGCCGCGGAAACCTTGTTCTTTTCCATTTCAATACTAATCCTGTGAATGTAGGCTCTCTGATGATCACCTAGCCAGCTTCTGTTTACCTGCCGTTGTACGAACATGCCTGATATCATCTTGCTCATATTCCTACACAATGATGCCATACTGCTGTGGTTCCACACTTCCACTTGTAGCAGCATCTAGGCACCAGGAGGTGTGGTCCTGGGCACCATCACTACTGTACTGCAGCCATGGTGGCGTGAGAAAAACGTGGGCTTCATTCCTAGGAGGGCATCCATAACAAAATCTGGTGCCCAACTGTTGCTGCCGGAATTGGTACTGGCAGTGGCAGTACAAACTGGGAGAGCATTCGCTTTGCAAAGGATTCCCGACGTTTCCTGGCTCCCAGATCATGGTGCCCAAAGTCACTGTTCCTTTTATTGGCGTGTCCAGTTGGCCGGGGGCCCCTACTGCCAGGGTCAGTAAAAAGAGTAGCTTCAGTTCGTCCTCCATGGATAAGCTCCAACCCTTTTCCTCCTTCAAGTTGGATGGGAACTGGAGAGGCATCATTTCATTGGGACAGTGACTTGGCTGCCGATGGGGTTGGGGTGCCAGCAGCAGCATCCATCCCCATGTGAGGTTTGGGTCCCCATCCGAAGCCGATCCCCACGCGCAGGCAGGCACAGCACTGATAAAAATCAGTGAAAAGGAAAAGAAAATGAAATTGGATTTGGATTTGGCTGAGCCTGACCTCCTCCCTTTTCCTCTCTGATGAAGATGATGGTGAGTCAGTGGGCGAGCGAGTGCTGCGGTGCAGGAACTGTGTGGACGTTGAACTCGATGCTGATGCCCCTCTCTGTCTCTCCATCCAATCCATCTCCTGTGGAAAACGCTGGGAGCGGAGCAGCTAGAGAGAGCCAGCGGTGTGGGGGAGTGGAGGGCAATAACACACGCCACCCACCCGTTGGACGATCTCCATGGCCATGATTCCTCCGTCCCGGTCAGATCTCCGGCCGGCCCCGCGCCCGGTCGCCGTCCCCCGCCGCTCCACCCTTGCTTTCACTGACCCCCTCCCCTGACCACCTGGAGAGAGCGAGGTTGGGGAGCCAAGCACGCGACGCTCCTCGACAAGTGGATGGAGGAGAGCGAGGCGTCAGGCACGGATCCAGCCAGCCAGCACAGCGGCCAGGTGAAAACGTGATCACGCGCGGCCGGCGGGGCGGTTGGTGCGGTGTCGTCGACGCCGAGAAATCTCCTCGTCGGCAGGCCGTCGACAACTGTTTGGACATGCTTTAACCTGCGACGGACGACATCACGGTCCAGGCACTCTTATCCAACCTTTTTTCCCGCGGGAATCACGGTCCAGAGGGCAACAGCACTCCTACATGAATAATTTCGTGTAAAAATTTTTGAACACAGTGACTAGTGACCGTAATAACTTTAATTGCTCTGCTTGTTTTTTTAATTCTGAATAAATACAGTACATTAGAACCATGAAAAAAAAAACCAACTGATCATTTCGTTGGCTCTATGCACTTTTTTCTGTTAGGATGAGTGTTACTTTGATCACATTAGTTCAACTACAAGCTAAATAAACACTCTTTGTGGAATAAAATTTAAAAGCTAAAATAACACTCTTTGTCTGACGGAGGGAGTATGTGTATAGAACATCCTCATGAAGCTGCCGTGTACATTACAATGATATATAAAGCACAGAATACAAAAGAAAAATACGGCAGATAATCTAAGCCGTCGTCATTGTACAATTTTTCTAACTGACAGAACAATCTCAACCTGCCAAAATAAGCTTAGGTCTTTTGCCGCCAGAGCAAAAAAGAGCACTACAGCACAGCATGCAGTTGTACACAATCAGCATTCTTTCACTATTTCAGTTCTAAATCTCAGCAGGGACAAAAGCTAGAGAATATCTATTTTAGATTTAGACCTTTCTCGACTCTTGTTACACAGGTATCCCGCTCTATAATCATCAGGCAGCAGCATGGAGCTTCAGGCGCGCAGCACAGCATTTTCTATCGTTTCCTTGACCGCCTGGGAGCCGCTTCCTTCGCTCGCTGTCATCGTCCCGTAGGGCGCTTCTGCCGTACCTGTCGCCGGACTGCGATCTGGCTCCATCAGCTCCAGAGTTCTCGTGGCCCCTGCTGCCCTGTTCTGACGCCGTCTCGAACCTGTCGCCGCCTGGCCTTCTTTGCTCCCGCTTCGCAGCACGGTTGTTTGGAGTCGGTGGTGGCAAGAAGGGCGCCATACCCATGGGGCGGTTAGGCCGTCCAGGGCCGCCCATTCCCATGCCTCCCATCATGGGGCCGCGGCCAGGGCCCATCATCATGTCGAGGCCCAGAGGGAAAGGCTGCGGAGGCCTGCCCGGGAAGGCCATACCGGGCATAGGGCCTCTAGGAAAGTCACCAGGGAACCTTGGGCCACCGAAGGGCGGGAAACCACACGGCATGCCGAATGGATCGGGCATGCCGAAGCCACCGCCGAAACCAAAGCCATCGCCAATCATGTTGGGAGGGAAACGCCCTCCCATCATTGGCCCGCGCATCATTGGCATTTGAGGGGGCCACATCATCCCCCTTCCTCTTCCCCTCCCTTGAGACTCTTGGCCATTGCCTTCTTCTTCTTCCTCACTTTCTTCCTCCTCCTCCTCTTCGTTGTCATCAAAAAGCACGATATCTTGATTATCAGCTGCCTCATCAGCACTGACTCCCTTTGCCTTTTCCTCCTCTCTCTTAGCCTCTGCTGCAATCAGCATAGCCTGTCCACATTAAAAACGACATCAGCCCCACGATATCGACAGCACATCACTTAACAAATTCAAGAAGAAAATGGAGATAAATACAGTTGCTGCATAAAAAAAAAAATTGACCAAGTAAGCACAAGTGGATCAGGCCTTTAAAACAAGGGATAATCATGATTCGCCTGTATGTAACACAATATTTCTCTTTAAGCAAAATAGCAAACACTGAAAATATAAACCTGTGGAGTTGTTCATTATTGCTTGCAGCAAGAGGGTACATGCATTGTTAACCTTTGTTCCATAGAGAATATGTAATGTGTCATTACCAAACTGTAATCAATCTAAAAGAAGGCACAATTGTCTTCATTAATAAAAATCCTCAGTTAAAGAAAGATTGTAAATTTTGTTGACATCTTCCACCTCATTCTAAAGCAAGCCTGCTATATAAACCTTGTATGCACATAAATTCACCCGCAATCATGATTCCACTATGAAACTAATTTCAAAACAGAGAGTTAAGAACCACAGCAGAAGTGCTCATATGTGACAAGACAAAGTTGTCCTATATTGTAACATTAGATGTACTTTGCAATCGACTAGGGTGATATGCCCGCTAGTAAGAAAAAGAAAACGCTAATGGGAATGTCACATGATAAATGATAAATTCAAGGAATGCATGACATACCGTAAGTTCGCTGTCTGGCTCCAGATAAAGCAGCGAAGCCAACTGTTCGCCAATGAAAGGTTCTAGTTCCTGGCAATCTCTGCTGATCTGCACTAAAAGTGAAATGAGCAGTTAAATCTTGAAACTTTGAGAAAGTAGATAAACAAAAATGTAAGGAATGTGCCCCGAGAATCCAGTCAATCATCACTGTGAGCATACCATTAGAATTTTTGTTACTTATTATTTCTGGCCTAGACAAGATTAATTTTCTAGACAGTGCTTAATCATTATTTAATCATGACAAATATTAGAAGTTTGAACTTCAACTAAAAGTCAATCAGCCAAGCATGGCACAAATAAAGTTTGGTGAAATATAAATATAGTGAATAGTGCTAAAGAGGTGTCTGATTTATAATGAAATAAGGAACCCAGGCCACTAAAAGCTAAAGCAAAGTCAGGTCCATATTTCCAGGTAGTTTTGACAATTTATTCGATATTGTGATAAAGAACAATCAAGGTGAAAATATATCAGGATCACAAAAGAAGATAGGCCATACAATCACAGGCTATTTAAATGTTTACACTTCCTTTACATTCACAATTTTAATCAAACATAAGGCTGATATATCAAGGAGCCAAGGTCAGCAAACACGTGAGACGAGGTGATCCACGTACCTTAACAGGGAGATTATCATTGTATGGGTTGCGGAGATGGTGAGTTTTCTGAAATGACAATTCACAAAGCTGCAGTGCAAAAGCTGTGTAAGTATAGACATTCTTAACGCTTTCATGCATAAACAAATGGCAGGAAATGTTCAATGAGAAGTCTTGTTAACCACAGTTGCAATAAGTAATTAATGATTTGGTTGACAATTTAACCATGCTAGAAAAAATTCAAATCAACGTCATGCTGTTCATAAAAAAACAAAGAGTCCATAAATTCAACCCTATAATTCCAGTTCATCAAAAACCGTTTGGCCATATGCGCTTGCAATAACTAAAGTTAAGTTAGCTATTCACCTGTACGATGAGTAAAAATGGCAGATCAAAATTTTGATGCACAGGAGAACAGCACCGTTGGGCTGACACGAAGGCCCACAAATACCTATAGGCCTAAAGCACACCTTAGCCATAAACACAAGCACCGTATCAATACATGATAGGTTGTGTGATTTTAGGTATCACCCCATCCAGAATGGAATGGTCCATCATGGGGTTATCCCACGAATTCGTGGGATGAACCCACTCCTAACTATTAAGCTAACCATGTGCTTGTGAGGAATGAGGTAGTGATGGATCAACACTTTCCATTCCTCAAAACAAAACAAAAATTTAAGTGAGGTCACCCCATCCCTCAAAACAAACAGCCCCACAAGTTTCTCACTCTCCCAATGTCTGCATGTTTGTAAACCAGCATGGCTATTTTAGATGGATTTCCCAGACAAGAATTAAATCCAGACGCACTTGTAACAGGGTGGGAGTAGTACAGATGAATACATGTACAGAAAAAGACAGTGTTGCTGTCATTAACTGAATCAAAGTACAACATACAAGTATTTCAGCTCCAAAAACCATAATTTCCATCATCTGGAAATGACCAAGCAACAATTGAAGTGGTGATAAACATACAGAAGTAGAGGATCAGCAAGAAAAGTGCACCTTAAGCCACTGCATAGAGAAGTTTCGACCATAATGTGCTGTTCCATGAGCAGATTTCCAATTTCCACCACCAATGTAGCCACCAATCCTAGAAGTCATCTTTGCACACCCCTTGAAAGCATAGCATGATTTGATATAATAAGTGGGTGTGATTTAATAAATTCAAAAGAATTTTCAAGGATGAGACCAAAGATAAACAAATACTGCATGCAGCATTAGTAGCAAAGATGAAACCTCCATGTTACCTGGAAATTGCGAGTTCTATTAATTGAGAATATTAAAATAACATTCTCAGTGGATTCAAAAGCTTCATTAAGTTTAGCCTCGTTACTCCTCTGGGTAGCCCAAATTCCCTGCTGAACTGATATTTCCAGATTCTCCCGATTGCAACTTTTAACAATAAAGTACCTGATGTTTTACATTTACCAACCCAAGACTCAATTAGAGAACCAATTAAGCTGATACCATGAAAGTATTAAATGTAACTTCTAACAGTAGATGCATTATGTTTTAGGTGATGTTGTTACTATGGGCATAAGATTTTTATTTCTTAGTAACCTAAATTATATAATAAAATACTGAAATCACTCAGCCAGAAGGATAGGTAGAAAGAAGTGACAGTTGTCAAGTAACCAAACAACCAGACAGCAGGTAAACAGACAGCACTGTTATTCATAAAACTAACTCCCTAAATTCCAGATCCATTTCATACCTAAACACCCTCCCCCCCAAAAAAAAAAGTCTGGAAAATGTTGGTTTTCCAAGTATTTGTAGCACATGAACTAGAGATCCATACAATTCATAATGCACTAGAAATATGTGAAAACATGACAATACAGGGTTGAATTTTTATAACTAGGAAACTATAATTTCTCCATGGAATTACATTGAAATTTAAAAAGCTAAACAAATACAAACAGTGTAGACTGCATATGCCAATAATTCTGTGTATTGCTCAATAGCATGAGTACAATGTGGCTTGGATCAGACTATGACTGAAAAATTAACCATTCATGTGATTCTCACCATCTCATGTAGTCGTGTGCTACTTTGAACTTCCCACCACGAAATCCATTTATAAACAGTATTAACTTAGCAATTACAAAAGCGTCTTCTGCTGAAGAGCTAAATATTGTGGAACCAACCAACACACCTTGTAACCCAGAAAAGCAAGAACAGTGCTAGCTACCTTATGTAATTAAGGGAAACAAAAATGATCACCAACTTTTTTCTTTCAACAAACACAGGAGAAATAAGTTTGAAATTAGTACATTGTATTTACGAGTGTCTAAATAGATAACATGGTATAGAAGTTTAATGAGATATACTATTGCAACCAAAACTATGTACGTAATTTTCAGTTCTAAAAGCTTTACAAGATTGACTAGAAACTCCACACACACCTAGATGGCCCTTGCGGAAGGGGTGTTGCGATTCTAGTAGTTTGATGGCCATTTGAAGCACCTTGGACCTGGTCATTTGCATTTGGCTTCTGCTGCTGCTGCTGCGGTGGCTGTTGATTCGTAATTTGAGCTTGTTGTCCACCGGTTGGTGGAGCCGTAGCAGTAGCAATTTCTGCTGAGTTTTGGTTAGGCAACTCAGAACCCTGTGGATGTTGAGGTCTATGACCCTGCTGATTATAATTATTGTTTCTATTCTGACCGTATCTGTTGAAAGAGCGCATCTGCAAAATCTTCTGTAGAACTTCCTCGACAGGAGGTGGTGGCCCAGGTAGCTTGACATGCTTGTACCGGCAATTAGGGCCATTGGGACAAAACCCCATCTTGTACCTATAAAGAAGCACAAAATAACACATATTAAGATGTGATGAAAGATGCTAAACAATCATTCTTCACTTTCAATGTTTTACGATCGTCTGATCGTCTAGTCGTCCAATGGGACTGATAAGGTGATTAGTCAGGATTAGTCGTGATTAGTCATGATTGGTCGGTCTAGTAGGATCTAGTCGTCCATATAATCGTCCATATATACAAGGACATATACATCATATATACCTGTAAAAGAAAAGAAAAACAGAGTACTAGTGGACTTAAAGATGGAAAGGAGGTCCAACAAATCAGCCCCACCCAAAACGGCCTAACTCCTCCACCTTTAACCCTAGTTTCCCAGACTCCCCCGACCTTATCCACTCCTCCCGTCATCCCCTCGAGCCGCCGCCTCTCTGCTTCCTCCACCGACTCCACTCCTGCCTCCTCCGCCGCTCACCTCTGCTTCCTCCACCGCTCGTGTGAGCACGATGATAGCTGGTGCGTGCGGGATCTGACGGGGAAGACCGCCAGCAGGTGAGGGATCCAGCGGCCGCGGCTCGTGCTCTTCCTCTCCTCTCCCCGACAGTCGAGGCTCATGCTCTCCCTCTCCTCCACCTGCCCCTGCCTCCTCTTGCTGTTGTTCCGCCCGCCCCTGCTCCTCCTCCGCCATCCTCCTCTTCCTCCGCGGCTCCGCCCCTGCCACTGGCAGTAGCTCGACAGCCAAAACTTCCATCAGACCTGATCGCCCCCCTGCTAATCAGCCGATTAGTCACGATTATTGGACGATTAGTCCGACGATCAGGTTTCTGATCGCTATTCCCTGATCGGTCTTCCGATCAGTCCTCCTGGAGCGATAAGGCCGATTAATCGTGATTAATCACGATTTATCGGACGATTGTAAAACATTGTTCACTTTTAACAACGACAGCACTAAATTAATTCTTGGTGTCACATATACTGAATTCTACCAGCTTTACAGGCAACAGGTTATATGGCCATTTTTGTAGCAAAAAAAGCTGCCAAATACATTGTATTTCGAATTCTTTAACTCTCATTGAATTGAACCAAACTACATGTACGAAAGGAAGACTAGGAGTGACCCAGGGATCAAGTGGTGGCAATCTCAAGCCCGAACCCCACTAATCAGCACGGATTTGGCATTTTAGTTCGAAATTTTCCAACAAGTTAACAAATTTCATTGACCACACCCAGCACCAAGCCCTTAAAAGCCACCACTTTCCCACCCAAAGGCCAAAATCAACACGGGATTCCCAACAGAGTCGGTAGGGATCAGATATCTCACATATTGCACTCCTTGACGTCGTCGTACGAGTGCTTGTAGGAGCAGTCGGGCTCGCGGCACTCGCCGAAGTCGCGGAAGAAGCGGCAGACGGGCATGCGGGCCTTGTCAAACTGGTGCAGGAACCCGCACGCGTCGCCCTTCATGCAGAGGCCGCGCAGCCAGTGCCGGCACACGGTCTGGCGGTAGCTGCGGCCACGGCCGCGCCCGTGCATGCCCGGCCCGTCGCCGCCTCCACCGCCGCCCGCGCCAGGGTCGGTGGAGGACGGCACGGGCCCCCCGGCCCCGCCCGGCGGAGCGGAGTCGAGGCCGCCCTCGAAGTCGAAGCTCAGGCCGCCGTCGCCGTCGTCCATGGAGATGTTAGGGTTTGGGATCTTTCTCCGATACCAGGAAAGGGAAACAGAGGACGACTGTGTAGTAGGAAGAGTATTTGTTTTGGGATTTTTTCAGCACAAAGAGAAAAGGGTCGGTTGGCAGTTGGCACGGCTCTGACGGTTTTGACTTCATCACTGTACTGTAAGTATTAATCAAAGAAAAATAAAATTTTAAATTTTAAAACTTGTAATCTTTTAGCGAGTGTAACACATTGATCAGTCACATATACTATCATTTTGACAAAAAAATAATTTTGGTGACGAAAAAATCGCTTTTATCTCTACTATAAAGAAACGAAAGAATTGAGACGAAAGCGGCCCCACCCGCATACTCATAGAGTGGCCCACTTTTCAAGTCACGACGACGAATGAAGAGGGGGCGGGGGAGGGGATTGATTTGGTCGTCGTCGACCGCCCTCTCACGCACTCCCGCACCCTCTTTCCAATCCCGCCCATCAATCCCGCCGTCAAACCTCCTACCTTTCCTTTCAATTTCAATTACTTTCCTTAATCAATCACGTAAATTGTTCATTTTTCCTTTCCTTCTGCGTTTGAATTTCCTTAATCAATCACGTGTATCAATCATGCCTGAATTGTTCCTTATTTTTCTTTCCTTTTGCGTTCGAATAATTTCCTTAATCAATCATGCGTAAATTGTTCTTTGGTTTTTTCCTTTCCTTCTATGTTTGAATTTCCTTAAACAATCACATGTATCAATCACGCGTAAATTGTTTCTTGTTTTTTCTTTCCTTGTGTGTTTGAATTTCCTTATTCAATCATGCGTCAATTATTCGTTGTTTTTCCTTTCCTTCTTAACACTTTCCTTTTGCCTCCACCTGTTTGGTATAAAACCATAGCTAGGCTTTCACTTTTCCTTTTGCCTTTGCGTATTGTGTATTCGTGGAGATCGAGATGTTGCTGACGGCGGTGCGGCCTTAGACGGCGGCGGCGGCCCACCTGCACGAGGTGCCCCCATCCTCCACGCTGCGTTGGAGGAAGGAGGCTGCGCTGGCGGATCTGTGTAGGCCGCCATTGCCGGGAGGCCGCGCTGGTGGATCCGTGGAGGTCGCCATTGCCGGGGAGGCCTCACGCTCGAGCTCGGCGCGAGTGAGGGAGGTCGGAGAGGGTTGGCGGGAGTGGGAGATGGAGGAGGCGGAATGAGGAGCCGCCACAAAGACAATGCCGACGGCTGGACGACGACGGCTTACAAAGGTTTGGTCCCCACCGCCGTAGAGGACCAACGCCCCAGAGCTTGTGAGTTTTTGGTTCTTGCCCTCTGTTCATTTGTACTGAATTTCTAAAGTTTCTGCTTGTCGCTGAAAACAACCTTTTTTTAATTTGCTGTCAAGTGATCCAAAAATTATCCATCGCAGCATCAAGGCGGCGAACATCCTTGTGGATTACAACTATGAGGCAAAGGTAATTATAAGTTGTGAGTGTTCTTGGTGCCTTTTGGATCATAGTGTTAAAAATAACCACGTAATGACATTATTATGCTTTCTGCTCATTTCATGTTGTGGGGTGAATTGCTTCTATACAGGTTGCGGATTTTGGGGGTGGCCCTACCAAGCACGCATGTAATGAAAACATTTAGGTAAATTTCTTAGTGTCTTTGTCACACCACACCCAATAGTTTGCCCCGTGCATTTTAAACTGCTGATGCATGAACCAGTGCATGTGGTGATGCAGACTGAATGTGTGCTGCCATTTCCTTTTGTTTTCAGATATGTGGTGCCAGACTACACTACCACAGGCAAAATTAGCGACCGATCTGACATCTTCTCCTTTGGCGTGATGCTTGTTGAACTGATCACCAAGAGGAAGGTTGTCCAATGCATCTTCAGATTATCAGCATGAGACACTTATTTCTCCTGGGTGAGTATCCTCTTTTGGTCTTGGACCCAATGTTGTCATTCCATGTCGTTGCAACACTCAATGCTTCGTATGAGATGATAAAAAATTTTATCATGATTTTTTGTTATGTTTAGATGAAAATAACACTTGACATAATGCTTCAAGCAAGAGATCGATGCAGTCAGGAGGTATACATACATGCTTATTGATTGTTTGCTGCTTAGATATTATGTGTCTCCATCAGCCCAATAAAAATACATGTCGAAGCATGAATTATCACAAACTGATGTTTGCATACTTTAAGGTTACTATAACAAATATGCAACTTTACTTTATCACTCAGATTGATGTTATTTTGCATGAAAACAAAATTAAGTCCATTCAGAAGGTAATGGAAATTTATTTTGGCTGATGCAAATCAGTTTGTTGAAAGATTATTTACTCTCAGATGGCTCGGGAAATAAAACTGCAAGAAAAAACCATATAGATAATTTTAGCAGCCAATAATGAAACTCTTTCAAGTGAACATTTTTCTTCATATTCGATTTGTACTTGTAGTTGTGCTCATATTTTTAAATTTTCTTCTCTCTGTGATGTTAGCATGCTCTTAATGTTAAATAAAGAGAACATTTTTGAGTAGCATGTCCAACAAAAAGGTTAGGATAGGAGCTGACAGAAAAAGAATTTAGTTTCTATGCCAAGGTGGCATCTGTATCTTTTTTATTCTCAAACATATGTAGATTTTTAGGGTTAGAATTTAGTTTCTATGCCAAGGTGGCATCTGTATCTTTTTTATTCTCAAACATATGTAGATTTTAGGGTTAATGGGTGTTGCACCCTGGTTTCTAATAGTAAGTCGACTAGAGATGGGCTTTTTACCAAATTATTACATGTCAATCTCCTAATAGTCAAGAACACGTAACAAAGTGACTTCCTAAACTAAATACCTTATTTCTTGAACCTGACATATCCAAATTGATACTTCTTCAATTTGAACATCTTTTTTCCAACACTGCCTACAATATTAGCTCTTATGCATTAGGTTGTCAAGTGGAGGGAGAAGGCAACAATGGAGACATGTGCAGGAAGCCACAAGAAAAAAGTAGTATGACCAGCAGCTCCTTCAATGTGAGAATTCTACTGGAATTCATCTGGTGGGCAGTGGCTGCTATTCTTTTTTGGTTTCTTAGAATCATATTTGATGTTGATGCTCAGTTTCATGATTTGTTTTTTTATCTAAGGATAATGATGAGCTCTTTGCTGCTGTGAGTAGACTGCCTCACGGATATTGAGGTGAAGGCTCAAGAAGGTTGTATATAGAATTGTAAGCAATGCTTAATATAATTGAACATCCTTCTAGATTGTTCTCCATTGATGAATTTTGTCTCGTGGCACCCTGGGACGGACAACCGTGTCTCGCGCATCCTCCCCTTGCGATGAATTTTTTCATTGATGAATTTTTTTATCCACCGAAGTCTGGTGCTGCTGCGCTGAGGAGCAAGCCCAGTGGTAGCGGGCGGCGGCATCCTCCCCTTGCGATGGGAGGCACAACATAGTGATGGAGTGAGGATGTGGATGTCAAAAGCACGTGGGTTCAAAGAAATATTTTTTTGAGGTTGGATCTTGATTTAACAATTGAAAATGTAGAGCTTTTCAGTGTGTTCTTGGTAATGGTAGCCTCTATTCGTAAAGAGTGCTAATTCATGATAGTTTACGGGGATGAGAATAAGTTAGTTGACATTGTCTTTTATGAAGCTATCTTGTTGATTAATCAATTTATCTTTTTAAGGTTATTTATTTTACTTCACAACAATTTCAAATTATAAATTTTATTAGAGCTTCACACCCTTAATTTTTAACATCACTTTTGCTCCATCTTATAATATTGGACTATTGTTTCTAAGGTGTGCTTTGGTCGTGTAGGGTTTTTGCATGTAGGATGATGAGACTTATTGATATTTTATAATTAGGTTATTTTAATATTTTTTTATATCATGTGCGTGTCGCACGTGCACTTCCACTAGTTATATTAAAAAGATTAAGTTGATTCTAGGTAGGCAACCTAGTTGTTAACCCTGTTTTTTTAAACAAAGAAAATATAGGAAAGTTTGTCACCTTTGTCAAATTGAGATTGTATGGGTGTTCTATTAACCAGTCATGTTGGACGTTGATTTTGGGATCCTTCAGCTAAAGTTTAGTGGTTGTCACATCGAATATTCAGCATCGAAGTGTACTGGTCTCTACCTCTCTCTATGCATGTGGTCCAATACGGAAGTTGGTAGCAAATAGTCACTATTCACCCATTACAACGAAGCAAATAAATGCTTGTTTATAATATTATCATCTATATTTTTATTGTAATTTTCATGTGAAAAGTGGTGGTTTTTATCCCTTTTTGAATAGGAAGTAGGAGTACTACTCTCCAGGGCTCTAGGCCCCGCAGGCCGCCTCTCGTTACCGTCTCCTCTCCGCAGACCGCAACAACAGCCGCGCCGCCTTCCCGTCCGAGCTCCTCTTCCTCTTCCCCGCCGATTCGTGCTCGTCCAGCTCTGGTAGACGGCCGGCGACGAGGTGGGTCCTCCTCCCCCTCTCTCGGATTTAGGCATGGTGACGGCTAGGTTGCGCTTAGGGTTTCGGGTTCGAGATTGTCTGGGAGAGCTCTATGGCCGGCGGGCTTAGCGTCAAGCGGCGGTGGAGGATCTAGAGTGGCGAGGCGATGTGGCGGATTACAACCGGCGGGAAGGGCCGACGGCGGGGGCGAGCGGCTTCCTCAGTTAGCGAGGTGGAGCCGTGGAGGCCTGGAGGGCGGTTTGTGGGCGGCGCCATTGCCGGCGCCGGCGTCGCCGGCGGTGGCAGGGCACGGGCAGTCCTTGTTTATCGAACTAGTGCATGCCGTCACCCCAGATCTTGCTTGTGCAGGCGTTTGTAAATCTATTCTGTTACTGCCACTGATAAATGGAATGCTTCTTTAGCAGAGGGGGGAAACCTTGCCACAATGGAAGGACCATCGGTGCCATCTCAAGCGATCCCATTTTCTGAAGATGCTTATTGCAACAGCACACCTGCTCCACTGGATGCTGCTGGCAGCAGCTCTCCATCCGTCGCCAAACTTCGGAAGCTGCTGTTCCGGAGGATGCTGATCGGCGTGAACGATGGCCGCTACTTCCTCGGGCTGTTCCACTGCATCGACAAGCAAGGGAACATAATCCTCCAGGATGCAGTGGAGTACCGCAGTGCCCGCCACTCATCACCCCCGACAGAGCAGCGCTGCCTGGGACTCATCCTGATCCCGGCCGCTTGCCGCTCGTCGTGCCAGGTTGATTGTTCAATTGATGAGAAGATGTCACTCTTATGTTTGGAGTGACTGGTGCTTCTGAAGATGTGGTTTCCAAGCCTTTCTGAGACTTAATTTGCAACCAATTCTGTAATCAGAGAGGTCTTGCATCATTGCATGTTTTTGCTGTATTAGCTGATGTTTTTGAAGAAAATTGGTGTCCTTGCTTTCTCAAGAATTGTTTACTTGATTGAAACTTTTAATTAGTCATTTGGGAGTTCTTGGTATTGTGTGATCAGATGCAGCTGGGAAGTACTTCATACATGAACATCTCCATTCTCCACTATGTCAGTGAGTTAATTTTCACAAAATCTTTAGTTTCAGAGTTACAACTATCATTCAAGAAAACAGGAGTTAGCAAGAGATGCCAACAGAACTTACAAATTGATGTACTAGTGAAGTCTGGACCTGCAAGGGTAGAAGCAAAGAGCCTCTGCCAGGGAATTTAACTTGATATTTTCTTGATAAAGAAAAGAGAAGGAAGAAAATCTTCAGTACATCAATTGCATTCAAACTACCGAAACCTAATTACAACATCATTAATGGATATAAGCCTTGGTCAGGCACAACCTCACTGATACAATATGTAAATAAAAGTGTACCATGGCATGTATGATCTATGACAGTTAATTGCTGAAAAATCATGGTAACTCTGTAACATCATGTTCGTGTCTCAGATTTGCTTAAATAAATATAGCAGTACATATGAAGCAAATCAATGGTTGCTAGCAAAATTTAGTTTACAACTGAACTTTGGCACTATCCAGTATGCGCACAATCAAGCGAAAGCCATCAATTAATTGACACATTCTCCATTGAGCCATTTTAGAGAAGGAATAAGCGTCATGACAAAAGTTCTGAAGTTCTCCTTGCTAGCAACTGCATTTCCTTTGATATCAAGCTGTGCCAACTTCAGAGATTTGAAGAACAGTATGGCATCCCAGTATTCCTCCACGTTGATATTTTTCTCCTGGCACTCTTCAAAGGCTTCACATGCTTCGATCTTGTGTGAGAAAGGAGATGAGCAGATATACCGTGTTGTGTCGATTGAGTGAGCTCCAATCTCGTTGAAAGATAAATCCAGTACTTTCAAAAACATTATCTTCGTAAGGGGTTCAAGTGCTGTGAAACTAGTGATGTGGTTGTTGCTGATGTTCAAGGACACAAGCTGCTGCAAAGCCTCCAAACCTTAAAAGAACAAAAAAGTTAGCATCTTTAAGCCATTGTTCAAGTATTACCAAGATCAGCCAATGACTAGGCAATTTATCTCAGCAAAGTAGTTTAATATAGTTATCAGTTCTGCAAATAGAATTCGAGAAACTAATTTGCACGCTTTGTCACACTGATAAATATCATAATGCTTCTCGTTTTCTTTTGAAGTAGACATAAGAGTTAGGTTGGTTAAATGCTAACCTTCAACTGATCTAAGACTGTTGTGGCTTAGGTCCAACACTTGAACCCACATCAGGCGTTCCGCAAAATCCAACACGTGTTAAAGCCAGTTTGCAAAGTTGCACATGATTCAGCGGAATCGAATTTGGTTGAACCTGAACTGAACAGTGCTTCACGAAAGTCTCCATGTCACATGTTAACTGCATGCAAAAGTTACGTTAGACAACAGACATTATCCCATAAAAAAATTTCTTCAAACATTCTTTATGCTACCTTGTCCATTAAGACTAAGCTCCGTTCATCCTCATAGTAATGTTTATGAGATGGATCCAGGCGAATCAAGTCACTGAAGTGCCCTAGTGCCTCTTCACAGTATCTCTTCCTCTCAATGGGAGATCTCCCACGGACTTTATAGCAGCACAAGCAATTAATAGCCGAGCTAATGTCAACTTCACAAACTTGCTGGAAAAGAGTCTTATGAGAATCGAGGTTAAATTAATTAAAAAAAAGCTTCAGAATGAATTTAGAGCCTAACCAATTATCATCAGGTAATTCTTTGAAAAGGTCTATTTCCTCAGATAGTCTTTCAAAATGCCAATTTGAATCCTCCTCGACCAAGACACTAGTGACCTTTAGTGGATCAAAAGGGAGATCTTTGCAATTTCCATGAGACTGTAATGATTCTGAACAATTCCAGGCAACTGGCTTATCAAACAGATCTATATCCTGGGCATCATCGCTGATCAATTCAATAGTAAATGTAAAATTCACAGGACAATTGTAGTTAGAGCCACTTCTAGACACAATGCCATCTGAGGAGGGTATGCTCACTTCAACGGAATCTTGCTGTGAACTGCTACATTCATTTGCAATCTGAAGATATGTGGTCCAACAGTTAGAATACCCAGAATCTGTTATTGAAAGGGCCCTCCAGTGAATATCCTTACCAAACTCCAAATCAGATTTTAACTTCACACTTGATTGATTTAATCCTTTGACAGGCTCATTAAAATAGAGAACAATGGGTACAGTTCTTTCCTTCAGTGAGTGACACCAAATGGATGACAGTGTGTTCTGCGCAACATTTTCCTTGACAAAAGAGGAACTGAGCTTTGCACCACCACAAGGCCATGAAGCAATCAGCTGTGGGTTATCTGGAGAAGATGTTTGAGCTAAAAGCCAGAGGTGATAGAACCATCCGCTTTGGTCACTTGGATCCGTGAAAAGAGCTTGAGTGACAAGTTCAAACTCCTCGGAAAAAATCTTCTGCTTTGATTCAAAACCTTTGCTCTGTTGGATTAGTAGGCTGGACAGAAGTATACTGGAAAAAAGGTCAATGAGAACGAGTGAGAACGACATTGCAACAAACATATAATTAGATAACTACGAAAACAGTTTTTTAAAAAACAGATAACTACAGAAGCCGGCAAGTAAACATAAAACTTCATAATTGAATAAATAGGACCAAAGTAGCGCAAAACAATCAGATGTCACAGGGAAGGGTTATCAATTTCATTAAGAATTATAAGAGTAAGTGTTGGCAATGGCAGCTGCCCAGCAGCCACACCAGGTGAGTTCTCAACTCCCTATCACTCACACCACTAGCTGCTAGAGGTAGAAGATGAAGAGGAGGAAGAAAGAACACAGCACACACACTCACGCCAACTCCTTGCACTGGAAAGGCTGAATGCTGCTGAACTACAGAGCTTGCAGCTGCTCTTCTACTTTATAGAATGCAAAGTCGATCCTAGGTACAAACTATCATGAGTACAAATACCAACTACAAGTATTACTAGTACTAATATGTACAAGACACTACAAGAGCATGCTTGCTTTTCTACTGAGTGCACTGCAGCCCTATACGGCTAGGCAGTAGGCACTTGAGGATTCTAGCAACTCCATTAAATTTGCTTAAGAGGATTTCAGGGAGGAGCTTAGCAATTACTTAACATTAAGCTCATCACATTTCCATTTACTGTTTCACATGATATGCACTCAGATTGCTATATAGTGTTGGCTCAGTTGCTCAGTAACTTGTGCTCAGTCCACTACAGCCAAAAGAAGCCTAACCTGGAGATGCTTACATTTTTCACCAATTAGATGTTATTAGTTAAATTTGTTTGATAACCCCCATATACTGACATGAAATATACGTCTAGAACAAATTTCTAGCATCACCACATGGACAAGTTAAAAGTCTGAGAAACCATTCCAAAAGATTATCCATAAAAAACAATTGTATAGCTAACATTTACAAAGAGCGGACATAAATAGCAAATGCATACCTACGATTATGCCATGCTGAGTAATTACTGAAGTTGTCACTGATCTTATCCATCGTATACTTAAGCTCTTTCTCATCTGGCACCCCATGAATCTTGCAAGGAACCTGCTCAAGGGGGTGAATGAGTCCAAGCAGATGATGTTGACTTTACTCTCCAATAACAGAGACCTACCTCCGGTAATTCCATCCATGAAAATTTCTGGCATCTACCTTTAATAGTTTATCCAAGAGGCCAAAGTCACGCTTGGAATCCACTGGGGCTAGCTTTTGGTTCAGCAACCACTTCCGGTGATACCAAGCCCCATAGGACTTTGGGTTCTGCCTCAGAGCAACCTCGACCTTCAAAATTCCACATTTGAGTATCATTCAAGCAGTCAGCTACATAGGCACTTGAACTTGAAACGACTATAGCATAAAAAAACACAAGAGGTGTGTTTGAATTTACTGAAGAGTGTTGATAGATCAGGGAACTCACCACCCTGAGCTCATCGTCAACAGCAGACCTGATGGCCTCTGGGTCAGAAAGCTCCTTGATGTTGTGCTGGAACGCAAGCTTCCGGTAGTTCCATGCAGTGTAGGCCTCTGGATTTATCTCGAGCAGCTTGAAGCTCAAACCAATGGCCTCCTTGGTGTACCTACAGGCCCCAGCCATTGTTGAAGTAAGTCCAGCATGTTATTAAGCACTACTTTGGAAGACTGAATTTGTGATATTTTTGCTACTTTGGAAGCCCAATGTTGATAAGGTAACAAATGTGAAATTGGAACAGAGACAATGCAATCCGATCTGTTTCTTTCTTTTGGGCTGATCAATCAACCGATAATTTGCTACCGTATGAATCATGACAGGAAATGTGAACACCCCAACCAAACAATCAAGCAACCCTGGGTTCATCGCAGGTTCAATGAAGAAGCAGGCACTACGACACGAACGAAAAAGTAAAATTCGCATCTTTCCTCCACACAGGAACAATCGTCAAGCCAAGCAACCTAAACAGAAGCTCTATCCCAAAGAGTCCAGAGGGGAGGGGGGAGGCCGGGAGGGGGAGTAGCGCGGTCGGCGGCTTACGTGCGAGAGTGGTGGTTCTGCAGGACCTGGACCTGGAGGTCCCGGAGTTTGGCGGCTTTCGCTGACGCCGCCTCCTCATCCTCCGGCTTCGTCGGGCGCCGCGGCCGGCCGTGCATCGCCTCCTCCCCTCCTCTGTCGCCGGCGTCGCGGGTGCCCTCTTGGATCTCGGGGACAGGACAGCGGCGGGTCTTTCGCACTTCCAAGTGGGCCCCTGCCCTTTTCTCCTGGGAGGCTGGGACTCGTAGTCGTCGTGACTTGGGTTACTTGGCTAGCTGGGCTTGCCAGCTACCAGCCCACCAGAGTCCCCACTCCCCAGTACGCAGGCAGCAGGGTACTCCTCCCGGCCGCAGCCGCCGGCCCGGCGCCGTGGTTCTTCGGCGTCTGATCACACAATGCTCCTCAATGTATCTCGATTCCGTTGGCCAGGCCAGGACAGAAACTCCTGTATTCAGATCCGCCGTCGGAGGGTAGGAGAGGGAGGGCGGCGCCCACCGGCGGCGGGGAGGGAAAGGGGGAGCGGCGCCCGCCGGCGGAGGGAAGGAGAGGGAGGGCGACGTGGGCCGTCGGCGGAGGGAAGGAGAGGGAGGACGGCGGCGGATCAGCCGGCCCTCCAGTGGAGAGGAGGTGGAGCCGTGGAGGATGGCGCGCGGCCCGCCGACTGGGGAAGGTGAAGGGGGTGGTAGTGCGGGGACGAGACGTCGAATGCCTGCCGCGCAATACCGGGGGGTTCGGCTCCGATCTGCTCGTGCGTGCAGGCAAGGGAAACCAATGCCGCGCGGCATTCACTCAAGTTTCCAATTCCCTTCCCAATTTCAATGACATCCAAACGACGGCATTGGTGTCAGGGAATTCCAATTCCAAATTTCAGGATCCAATGCCAACATCAAAACGGGGTGTGACAGTCATTGGATCATGATTTAAGATGTCTCAGAACAGTCTATTGCCGATTGCCAAGAAGCAAACCAACAACAGTTTTTACAAAAGGTGATCATTCCACCATGTCTCAGTACAACACTACAAATTTTACACAGGAACGATTCTGACAACTTTATTTGTTTTATTCGTTTGATGAACATGCGACACAATTGCTAGAGCAGCTACGAGATCACTCTTCATCCTTGCCAGCATAGTAATGGCGGAAAGCGCATGAGAAATCCTTGAGTTCGCAGCCATCCTCGCAAAGCTTTCGGTAACTGCAGAGAGCATCGGGTTAGTTGTGCAGAAAATAAAGGGGGGAAACATCTGGTATGAGGTGAGTTGGATAGCAAAGCAGTGGAAAGAAGTATATTACATTTCAAATGCCTCAGAGCCCATGCGGCATTTGAAGCCGACTCCAGATGCAGAGGCCATGGCCAAATCCAAATCTTTAGCCTGCAGAAGGATGCAATCCATGAACCCAGGGGCTTAATCTGATAAGCTTTTTTATTCTTATTTTTTTGGGTAAGGGAAACTTCTTTTTATCTTGAAAGTGTTTCTGAGGGCTGAGGGAAACCTTTGAAGCAGCAATTTGTCAGAGAAAGACAATATGAATTCGTAGTAGGCAAGCAATTGACATATCACTATATCAGGGCATCAAGCACACTAGCTTGTCTTTAGGTGAACCAACTATTAAATGTACACTTATATTCTACAAAAAGGTTTCGATCAAGCAGGGACTTTATTGTCACAATGTACCATTAATTTGGAGGTGAAACCACCGTCATAGTTCCTTGATGATGGCACACCCTCCATAACCCCGGGAACTGGGTTATATGTGTCACTGTCGAAGTCAACAGAAAAAAAAGCCACATAAAGTTCAAAAGATGCAACATATCTGAAATTTTAAGAAACTAGCTTTTATACATCATTACACCAAATAAAACAATGCCACACTTCCAATGCTTGACGAAGTAAATTTCATAAACGTTGCGACTAAGATTGAAAGTAGATAAGAGAAGAAACAATACCTACTCCAGCAGCGAGCACTTGAGCAATTGAAAATGTCGGTAAGAGTACTTGCTTTGATCCCAAGATTCTGACCAAGAGGAAAGGCCTCTGATACGCCGAGCATGCTGATCGCCATTGCCATGTTGTTACAGATCTTTGCAGCCTTAAATATTCAATATCAAGAGTGAGTTGGAACCATCCGCACATTGAGAATTATCAGTGAAGAATCGGAGTTAACAAAACTTGCCGAGCCATTTCCAGCACCACCACAGTAGATTGCCCTTTTCCCCATTGAGAGCAGAAGGGGCTTGGCTGCTAAATATGCTTCCTCTAGACCACCTACCTGTACATCATTGCTTGAAACATAAAATAAATATCAATTCCTTCTATCTTATCATAATAGTTTTCTGGTATGATCAAACAGCTACAAGTTATGATGAAAAGCAATAAATAATACCATGAAAGTTAGCTTCCCAGCTTCTGCAGCAGGAACACCTCCAGACACCGGAGCATCCAGAATCATAGGGTTTTCAGCGTAGCCTGAACAGTGAGAAAAAGCAATGGTGCGTAACTCAAATTATGATGTTTAGGTAGATTTCTAGTACTAATTGCAGAAGTCAACAGAAATAATTGAATTATTGGTAATATCTTTCGTACATTTAAGCTGGAGTATTGAAGTGTTTGACTGGCAAAGTGTCAATCAGTAGACTATGACTAAATATTATTATGGTGGAACTGAAACCTTTATTTTCTTTTAAATGGCATCTTGAGATGGCTGCCGATATCTTTCTTGATGTTTGCGGATCAACTGTAGATGAATCTATGTATAACCACGGTCCAAGGCGGCTACCAGCACCAAGCAAGCCATTTGTTCCATTGTATACCTCTAGAACCTGAAGAACATCTGTGAACACCGTAAAATTGACAGTTCCAGAAACAAAATAAGCTGTATTTGTACTTTTGTAGAGATTGTTGGATGTTGGACACGTTGCACAAAAGGATAACTACTGTCCATATCTGAGAGCAGGGTACAAGGATTTTCAAGAATGGGAGTTACATATGCAATCAACTTACATGGGAAGAGGAGGGAAGCATGGTAATCACAACATCACTCGACTCTGAAACTTCAAGTGGAGACTGCTTTGTGGGGATTCCATCGTCTGCGAATTTCTTCATCGAATTTTCATTTCTGATACAGTATATCAGTGTTTATTGGACGAGAATTTTCCATTAAATGCAAGAAGACTTCTTTCATAGTTATTACTCCGTACTTGCTAAACAAACAACTTCTGAACAAGAAGAAAATCAATGAACTCTGACCAGGAATATGTAAGAATACAAGCAGGGACTTACATATCATGAACAGTCACTTTGTATCCAGCTGTAATAAGGTTCCTTGCCATATGGGATCCCATATTCCCGAGTCCTATGAACCCGACATTCTGAAAAGCACCAGCAACTCATGAAAACTAACATCGCTGTCGCAGCAGACCAGGTGAACCGAGGAAAAAAATGTCAACGAATCTTCCCTTAAGTTCTGCTAGACGTTCAATTCAAGTTGATAATTATTTGTGCTACCACACGAAACCAACTGGAATATGTATCACGGATGCTGGTAGAACGATCAGACGATGTGAGGATAGAGATAGTTGAGCACCTCTAGCTGAGACGGAATTGCAGCAGAAGAGAAGCCCCGGAGCCGGAGGTAGCTCCGACCCCATCTCTGCACCTTGGAACCGACTCTCCATCCGAACCCCGCCATGCCTCCCGCAAGACCCAGGACAAGAATCCGCAATTAACTGACAGAGATAAAAGGAGGGAGAAATCGATTGCTCGCTCCAAGAACAAATCTTGTTGGATCTTAACCAATCCATCCAAAAGAGGGTTCCTTACCAGGAAAAAGACTCGCTCAATCCCACGTCTGGCTGAATTTTCCACCTCGACGGTAATCGAATCCAACACTGGTAGAATGGGGCCGGAGGAGAAGGATTACAACGACGAATGGAGACTGCGACTGCGAGGGGTCCGCCGCCGTGGTACGGTGGAAAGAAGCTAAAGCGGGAGGTTCGGCGATGAGTGTGACTGGTGCTTGGAGTTCATCATATCTCTCGTCTTTATCCGCTCTTAACCAGAATTTGAAATCTTTAGCACTTAGCAGCATGCGTAGCACACTACACCACGCAACTAGGAAGTTCTACGAAATCTAGTTTTAATTTCTCGCTCTGTTTTTTTTTTGTCTGTTTGCTTGCTTGCTATTCTAAGGTTTGTCTGATCTCTAGAAAATTCATCGAAAAACAGTTTGGACAATTCGATCCTGGCAAAACTGAAATTTGGATATAGCATATCAAACGAGATATTAGTTTTAGTTTACATGCATCTTTTTTCTCAGCTGTTTACTCTTCCATTCCCTCCATTCCTAATTGTAGGTCGTTTTGACTTTTCTAGGTCTGTAGTTTTTGCTACGCATTTAGATAGAATGTATGTCTGAATGCATTATAATATCTATGAATCTAAAAAAACCCAAAACAACCTACAATTCGGAACAGAGGGAGTACTCTGCTAAACGAAGTGTTGTGTATAGTCTCTTTTATAGTAGCATCATTGCTAAAAAAATATGCCTCCTTATGTCTACAAAATTCATGCATGTAACCAGTAAATGCCTTTGCTTTCAGAACCTCCATCAGACCATCACCATCATCTATTATCAAACATGAGAAGAACATACAGAACAAGCATCATGCCATCATCAGTCATCTTACTGCGAAACCAGCATCACCTCAGTATTTCATTCAATCTCTAGCACTGAATACAATTATGTGGTTCTCAGCTAAGACAAATGTATCACAATTCACAATCTGAATGTTTCTCACGCGCTGACTAGGCGCCCTTAAAACGGGGAAACTATAATGCATTTACGTATATCTATACAGTTAAATTCACAACTGTAAGCTGGACTCACTTCAGTGATGTATTTCGTAGTACCCGATCTACTAAACTTACATTGAAGAAACCAAATCTGATCTCAAACTACTAGACCAATAGTATGAACATTGCATACTTGGTTCATCTCTGCGTGTTGTGTAAAGATAGACCACTCTGAACTCTCCATGTGGCCATATAGCCTCCCTCGAAGTCCACTTGAAGATATGTTTTTCCAGGTTTCTGTTCTTGCAACTGCCGTACCCAAGTCCAATGAGCTATAACTACTGTACATGTTTTTAATACATAAAAAAACAGCTGCACACCCATAACACCTCATAATCTGCAGAAGATGACAGAAAGAGAAGAGTTGAGCATATTAGCATAAAAATATACACAGATCATAAGAAGTTTGCCACCACTTGAGGGAGATAGGAGGAGACAGATACCACTAAATTTTCTGTTGACAAACCTGAATCATCATACAGCATTATTCCCAGAATTTGGATCATGTCCTTGTTGCCTATCACCATTATTATCATTTGCACCATTACTCCCAGACTCTGGATGTTGCGCAACATTGACAGCCTGCTGAGCTAAACGCTGATTCCTCCTAGCCCTCCACCTCATATACTCTACTAGCAGAGAGTTTGTACTAATAGCAATCCCAAACCCAGTGAATGAGGAGAGTAGGACTGCAAGAACTGGATTCACTCTCAACTGCAAATGATTATAAGATAATAATCAGCAAGGCACAATCATCTATCTGCATCAAATGTCATCAGAAGAATTTCGTACCACGTTGTAGAAGATATGAGCAAACAGGATGACAATAGCAAATTGGAATGAAGCATAGGCCCATAGATAGCTCTTTGACACTGTAGGAACAAGCAAAAGATATATTTTAATGGTGTTGAGAAGAAAACATTACCATATAACAAAAAGGCATCCTTAAGAAAATAGGAAGAATTTAGGGTTTGTTTTGCGGATATATCGAAATTAAGTAATTTTACACTGTTTCCTCTGCATCAGCGCTACATATCTGCGTGGGCCATAGTGAAGTACAACGCTTTAGTTCTCCTACCTTTGACTGAAAGGACTGTTACGTTTCTCTATAAAGTAGTCTTGTGACGTGGTAAGTATTTATTGTAACAGTATGGATGGAAGAAAGATGAGAGTACAATTAATTACCCATAGTGGATGCTATCATGGAAGAAAGGAGGCCCAACACACATGAGAAAGGCAAAGAAATTGCCAGTGCATGTGACTGCAAATCAGTAACCTGTTCCAATGAAAACCAAAGTTAAAAATTGAGACCAAATGAGAAGTGCAGTTGAACATTCAAAATGCACCAGTAAATGAAAAAAAGGAAGGGATACAAACCAGAAGTTGTTCCAAGAAACAGAAGTACGCAAGCATGCTAACCATCACCAGAATGGGAATGTCCTGCCAAAATCTGTTAGAAAGTGAGGTCAGATAATAAATGTGGTAGAAATAAACAAATGTGAATACATCGCAGGCCCATCACCGTAGCATGATAGAATGAATCTATTATTTATCGCTCTCATCAATCTTTGCATGTATTCTTTTTGGACAAAACCATTTACCTGTATTGTTGAGCTGCTCTCTGCTGAGCAGCATTTGCTATCCGTCTGTTTGCAGTTTGACTTGGTATCCTCAATAAAGTCACAGGTAGATTCTGAACTTCTTGTTTGCAGACATCACATATCTTGTTTCCCTTGATGCTAAACCATTTGACAGCACAATCTTGGTGTGCAAGGGCAAGTTCTCCTTTACAGCTGCACTCCATTTTAAGTGTTTCCCCTCCTTCATTGAGTTCAACAAAACAAATTCTGCAGACAGCCTCTTCTTCAGGGATATCTTCACCTCCATCTTCAGGGACTGTCAGGAGCTCAACAATGCACTTCAATGAGAATAAGGTGCTTCGTAAAACAAGAATCAGTGTATGAAAGTAACAGAGTAGAGGATTTGAAGAGCACATACCATCAATTGTTTCTTCAATGACATCGTTTGATGTAGTTGCATCAACTGGAACAGGTCGTGGGGTTGTTGGAATCACACGGATGACACCTAATGAATCTGCCCTTCTCAAACTTCTGTTTTTGCGATTTCCTGGTACTGAAAGCGAACGCTTGATTTTTGCTTCAACTTCTCGGTTCTGCAAGTAGGATAAAACGTATATTTTAAGAAAAAAAAATCTTGATTTACAGCATTTTAAACTGGTTCAATGTACAAGAGTTTTATCCAGAATTTATGCTTTTGCAGGAAAACATATATACTTACAGATGTCGCTGGAAGACTTTCTAAGTGATTTGATGGAGATGGAACCTTATCAGTAGTCCCTACAGGAGTGACTGGCAGAGAATGGGTCCGTTTTGCCGATAAGGAGTTGATAACCTTTCTAAAAGAAAATGATCTTGCTGTAGTTGAGTTATCCAGCTGCCCTTCAGATGATGCCCCAGGATTCAGAAGGATCACCCGATCTCCGTCCTGGGCTAAACTTCTGGCCCTGAAACTATTCTGAGGCAGGATGTGCTTGATAGATGATTTCGTTCTTGTTGAATTAGGTCTTGGTGGCAAACCAGCTCTCGTTGAACTGGGACTGGAGGAAATATTAATTCTTGTTGAAGTAGGTATACCAGTATCCATTGTCCTAGCTGGTATTTGCAAAGAAAGGTTTGGCCTTCGCGAATTATGGCCGGGTGTCGTTTGGGCAGTGCCATCCTGATCCGGTGCCTACAGTCACATTAAGCAACCATGGTCAAATAAGTCAGATCAAGCTTGGTAAGAGAATGAACTGAAAAGAAGAAAGATTCCCCCCACATTTCCTTCTGTAGAAGTGGAAGGATCATATACGATTCATTCAAGAGACTCATCCTAATCTGATATACGAACACATGGGGGAGTGACAATATCGGACTGCTCCCCACCTCCACGGCTCCACCCCAATCTAAACATAGACGAATAACAGAATTCGAAGGGACATAACTATAAGACATTATCATGCTTATCTCAATTGGCTTTCCTGATCCTATTTTTCTGACTGCAGCACAGTCACATGGACAGATCACAGCATTTAAAACGGCAGTTTCTTTAAGACCACCCACACCGGCGAACGGGAAAACCAACTGGAGGAAGGTTTTCCAGGAAGGTGTGCTGCAGCGGGTTCCTGCAGGAACACGGCAAAACCAAGGAATGGTCCCTTCTCCTTTGTATCCAGCGCACGTAGCGACCTCCTTTATCCCTGGCGTGGCGCGGGACCCACCTGCCTCTCCGCCGCCCGAACTCGAACGCCCGCCGCGGTCACCTCGTCGCCGTCACCAAGGAGAGCGGGCTGGGGGCAGGCCCGCGTCGGGAGAAGCAGCCTGCCGCCGGGAGAGAGAGAGAACGGGGCGCCGTCGGGGGAGAAGCAAGCCCGCCGCCGGATCCATCGTCCCCGCCACGCCTCCAATCGAGCTATGCCGCAGCCGTCGGGGAGAAGGGAGGGTCGCCGGTCCCCTACCTTCGGTCGCCTCTGCTCCGCGCTCCGTCGAATGGAGCTCATGCGGAAGGGAGGAAGGCACGCCCACCGCCGGCCATGGAGAGCGCAGCAGTGAGCGGGCCCCAAGCTCCACCGCCGGAGATGCCTCGCGGCCGCCTCGCCTCCACCACGGATCCCGCCAGACGAGCACGCGCGCAGCGAGGAGGAAGGAGGCGCGGCGACGGTGGCGGAGTGCAGCCGGCGCCGCCGACTCGACGCGGCCGGCAGCGGGCGCGGCTGAGCGGAAGGGCGCGGAGAAGGAGGCCGGGGCGAGGCCGGCGTAGGCTGCCGCCACCGCTGCCACCGGGCCGCTGCCGGGCAGGCTGATCTCCAGCGACGAGCTCGAGGAGTCGTGTCCGCCACGAGCTCGCCGGCCTCCTCGCGACGAGCTCGAGGCCGCCGCCCGCCGGCCTACAGACGCTGGCGAAGCTCGGCCTCGCCCACCGCCGGGCGCTGGCTCGATGGCCGCCGATGGCACGCGGCGGCGGACTGGAAGAAGGGCACCGGGACCGCCAGGATGAGGGCGGAGCCCGAGGCTGCGGCGGAGGAAGACTGAGGCGGCAGAGCTCACACGGCTTGTGCTCAGGCGGAATCGGTGGGTAGGTGGGAGGGAGGAGAGAGAGGAAAGAAAAGGTGGTTGTTAGGATGAAGGAGAAATACGAAGGAAGCATGGATGAGAAGTGGATATGAAGGAGAATTTGGATGAGTGGACTAATATTCTGCTTTGAAGGAGGTTTTGAAGGAAGACGAGTGTGGATGGTCTAAGGTGTAGAGTAATGTAGATAATTCATGTGGATGAGACGCTGAATCTGGTATTCCTTTCATCGGAAGATGTGTTCAACTAATTATGCACGCAATTCAATTCCGCAACCACTCATGTAACGGCATAGTCACAGAGTTTCCCGGAAATATAGCGAAATGATTCGCTACAACAGTTTCGTCAGAAAGGGAGCACACCTAAAACTAGAAGCAAGCCCAATTTTAGCTCATGTGGCACAGTGCATGGAAACAAAGTTAGGCAGATCAGAGCAATCAATGACAACCGAGGAAAACTGTCTGATAAGGCAAAGCAGGAAAAGATTCGACCTTCCGGTCCTAATCTAGTTTGCCAAAAGGAAAGAAAACGTGAAATAGGAGAGCAAACACCACAACAAAGATTCGCCCAGCTCGCCACAACCCACAATTCACCTCCAAAGCTCGCATCTTTTGAGCGCCAACAGCAAAATTAAGCTCCGATATTGATTCGACAAGAACTAGATATTAGTCGGCACCGCACAATCCCCTCGCCAGAAGCAAGCAGGAACCCCGTTCAAAAAAAAGTATAGCAGGAACCAAAACTACGATGGAAATTGAGAGAGAAGAAGATTCACAGGGAAGGAGAGTGCGGCAGGGGAATCTCCTCACCGCGCGATCGGCGAGCTCCGGGGCCGGTCCCTGGGCGTTCTCCATGTAGGATTCGATGAGCTCGAGGGAGAGAGCCGGCAGAATTCAGCGAGAGGGGGAGGTGGAGGTGGAGGAAGAGGGTGGGCAAGTGGTGTGGGGTCTGGTGGGGAGTTCTTGTTGGGCGGCTCCGGAGCAGCGGCCAAGCAGGAGGCTAGGGAGTAGGGAGGGCGCTTGCGCTAATGCCTTTCTTGCATTTTGCTCCCCAAGGTTTACTACTTATCGCATGTCGCGTACCTATCCGTTCTTAGATGTGGACAAATGCTTACAGGACACACATACGCTTTTGAAAATCTCGACCATCTATACATACATGGACAAACATGTAATTTTATGTAGTAATGTGTGTTGGTTTCTTGCTATTGCAGTACACACCAAACTTGAAGGTTTTTTGGGAAAAACTTGATAGTGTACCATTCTTTTCCTAAAAATCTACTACTCCGTTTCAAAATACTTGTCATTCTGACTTTTCTTTATATATTCTCTTTACTATGTATGTGGACATAATATTTATCTAGGTGCATAATAAAAGAATTGTATCTAAAAAAGTCAGAATGACAAGAATTTTGAAACAGAGAGAGTACAATCACACAAGATACACACGCCTCGTGCCGTTACTCTTTAAGACATGTGGTCACTATACTCAATTTTGTTTTGTCGGCTGTGCATAAGAATTTTCTTGGATGAATGGTACTTTGTTATGCATTTTGTTAGATTTATGAACTTTATTACGCACTTAGATATCAACAAATCAGCACCAAATTAAACCACCAAGCACCAGCCAAGCCACCACCCACCATCTTATATACATACATCTAGAAGAAGCTACTCCCTCCGTTCCACTTTATAAGCATTTGGAGCATTCAAATTTTTTGCCACAATATAAGCATCCGTGGAGTCTGCAGAGCCACGCGTCGCACCCTTCTCCTTCTCCTTGCGACCGCACATGGTGGGGCCCGCGTTCCAACCTTATCTGCAGCCCACCACAACCATTCTTGCCTCTCCGTTCTCCAAATTTCACCGCCTCCAAAGAATTCCAACTCTTCCTTGCTCCGGTGAGACGACGGCGTGATCGTAAATTCCCGGAAGCGGGCGGCGACGGCGACGCCTCCGGGAGGCCGCCGCGGCGTAGAGGGGGCGGCGGCGGTGAGCTCGAGGAGACCGCGTGCCGCGTCGCGTGTGGAGGAGGAGCGAAGGCCCAACCTCCGCGCGAAGCCGAGAGCCGCCGCCGCCGCTCGTCGGGCCGATCATGGCGGCGGCCCCCGCCTCCCGGGAGAGGCCACCGGCGAGGTCCGGCGGCGGGCATTTGGCCGAGGAGGCGGGCCACCACTGCGAGGGACCGGGCAAGACGCGCTTGACCCGCGGAAGATCTCGGGTGGCGGCGCTGCTTGCCTCAGCGCAAAGGAGCGGGAGGAGGCAGGGAGGACCGGAGGAGGAAGAGAAGGTGGAGAGAGAAAGAAAGGGGCACATGCGTCATTTTAGGTCCCTCTTGTGTTTTGCATTTGAATGCTTGAAGTGCTTACATAATGGAAGGGAGGGAGTGAAACGAATCAGAGGAAGTACTACGGATGCCCTGTGGCGCAGTGAGTACGCAATGATTATTATGTGGCGGCGTGCATCTCCGATCCGGTCGGGGAACAAGAATCCACTATGTAAAAGTATCATCTACAGATCAAATGATATACTTGGTGTGTTTCCGGTTAAAGTTGAAGCAACTAGCAGTTGGTGAGCACAAAGCATTATGGTGAGGTGCACGTCAAAAGCTATAGCTCGATCAATGCATGTATTCTCGTAGCAGCTAGCGACTAGCGACGTGCACAACCACAATTTTTTTTCTCGTAACTAAAAAGTGTTGGAATTTTGGTGCGCCCGACAATGACGCCCGCACCGAGCGAGCGCCGTGGGTGTAAAGTGGCGGGTGCGCTTTGCGAAAAAAAAAGAGGCTGACTAGATATACACACCCTCCGTCTCAAAAAAAAAAACATGTCGTCGTTCTACAAATTTTAGAACACAAGATGAAGGAGGTAAAATGATCTTAATTGTCCATATATCATAACCATATTGAGTGTTAATCGATTGTTTCATGTTCACGTGTGCAGGCACACATATCAAATTAAGTAAATAATATGTTTTTAGATAAATTTTAAACCTTAAAACGATATATTTTTGTAGACGCAGAGAGCAGTCTTGTTGCGATCCTCTGGGCTCTGGCTGGACCAGAGCCAGTCCACCACTGACCACACTGCCACAAGCTAGTCAACACACGAGGGGCGCATCCCGTGCAAAAGGCAGGCAGGGATGAGCTACGACTACTTTTACGCCAGTTACAATAAAGTACTTTCCTTTCCTATTAATTGATCGACCATTTTAGGAAAAAAAATCTGATGTTACGGTCTTATTATTAATGAAAAAAGTGAAGAAAATTTGAAAAAATCATTTTCTTCTAGAGAAATCAGATCTTCGCGTCAATTGATGCACCAAGAAATGACAAAATCGTCATTAGGAAGAGACCAACAGCTTCTACCTGATGGGGTCCGTCGAACTGTTCTGTCCTCGGTACCGCGTTAATGGGAGATTAAAAAACTATGATATTTATTACGCGAAGACTCTAACTTTGTGTGAAGTAATTTCTAGAGATGATTTTTGCTGAAGCGTTCTTTTTGAACATCACGTATAATTTTTACTTGAGAAGTGCCAAATAGCCGAGACGACGAGAACTGCTCGTGGATATAGAATTCCAAACGGGCCGCCCGGCCCTAGCCCGACCCTAGCCCTAAATGGCCCGGCACTAAGCGGCCCAACACTATGCAGCCCGATAGATTCTTCGTGCCGGGCCGTGTCGGGCGTCATGCCTAACTAGCGGCCCAGGCACGACCCTATGGCCTATTTTTCAGGCCGGGCCGGCACGGCGCCAAGAACGGCCCGATGGGCCGCGGCCTGACCCGACACTATCGGCGGCCTCCCTCCGACCTCGGTGCGTGGAGGCAGAGGCGCGTGGAGCCGTGGAGGCCGAGCTCCGGTGCCCGCGGCCGGTAGCCGGGATCCGGTGCCCATGGCGCGCGGTAGCGGTGGAGCACCGGCCTCGGCGACGCGCCAAAGACGGCGGAGCTCGGCCTTGGCGGCGCAATGGGATGGGGAGAGGAGCAAGGGGCGGCGGGCGGGGCAAGAGAGAAGAAGATTCACAGGGAAGGAGAGTGCGGCAGGGGAATCTCCTCGCCACGCGATCGGCGAGCTCCGGGGTCGGTCCCTGGGCGTTCTCCATGTTGGATTCGATGAGCTCGAGGGAGAGAGCCGGCAGAATTCAGCGAGAGGGCAGGGGGAGGAGGAAGAGGGGTGGGTAAGTGGTGTGTGGGTCTGGTGGGGAGTTCTTGTTGGGCGGCTCCGGAGCAGCGACCAAGCAGTAGGACCCTATTCTCTTCGTTGAAGAGAGGGCGAAAAAAGACTATTTACCCATCACATTCATCACATCTTCTCTCATAAGAAATACTATTTCAACACTATTCATTTGCAACAAAGAGAACATACCTTCTACTTATGCCTTTCTTGCATTTTGCTCCCCAGATTTACTAGTTATCACAATTTTTTGTCGCGTACCTATCCATTCCTGGATGCGGACAAATGTTTGCAGGACACATGTACGCTTTTGAAAATCTCGACCATACATACATAGTGGTTTCTTGCTATTTTGTAGCATACTACACACATCAAACTTGAGGTTGTAGCTAGTGTACCATTCTTTTCTTAATTAACTAAGGGTGGCAATGGGTTGGGTTTGGAGCGGATATCTGCGGATTTTGGGTCCGTGAGTTGTGGGTTTGGTTCAGATTTTCGCCCACAGGTTCGCGGATTCGGATATCTGCAACGCTGCGGGTTTGAGGCGGATTATAGATTTCGCCCGCGGATGTCCATTGGAGCTCCGCAAATTTGAGCCCAATAAACCCACCTAAGAAACCCTAACTTTTGTTGGTGGTTTGATGAATTGTCTTGATGAAAAAGATGAAGAAATGGTATTGTTGTTATTTCTTTCTATACTCAACTAAATTTACAATCCTCTAAACATTTAAGTAATTTGCAACTCTTTTTATTTCACAGGGTAAAGATGATTCCACCATAATTGATGAATGATAAATTTTCCACAGTTATTCGTTTGGAGGACTATATATGGATGTTGATTTGTGTTTTCCACTTTCATTGAACTTGTAGTGTGTGCTGAATTATATTGTTGCATACTTTTTAAATAATTTGGACAGTGTGTGATGTACTGATGTATTTTGTGCTCTTGTTTTTATGAAGTTTTTTCTGGATTTTGGATTATCCGTTGGGTTTTGGATATGTGGGTTTGGATCTAATTTTCACCTGAACTAGTTTGTGGGTTGGATTTGGGTTTTAGGTTTGGGTTAGGGGTTTGGGTGCCCTGACACTAAATTCGATCCAAATCCGATCAGTTACAATCCTTATAATTAACGAGCTAGTACATCACACAAGATACACTTATACAGATGTAGACTCTATTTGGTTGTCATAACTCTTGGACTTATTAAGTTATTTGTATATAAGTTGGTTGTATTTGGTTACAGTGACTTATATAAGTCAGTGTGTTCTGGTGAGTCCCCCTCGGAGTGGGAGAGGAAAAGTGACTTATGTCACTTCAAGTAGAAGTGGAGCAACTTATGACTTAACAAGTCAGGAGGGTTTAAGTTAGAATTATTTGGCTCCCACAAGTGATTTATTTACACTTTTGCACTTTAAGTCAGGTAATTTATGGGAACCAAACAGGACCGTAGTCACTTATACTCAAGCAGGTGAGCTTCTTTAAGGGATTTTTTGTCGGTGTACATAAAAATGTATTTAGTGCAGTTGTTAACAGTTTTTAATGCACGGGTAGAATTTAGTGACATGGTAAGTGGTTGCATTGGTAATAAGATATACAAGTATACAAAGGGTTTCTCCGGTGGCACACATAAAGGAAGGGGCTTGCTAGCGCCCGGACGTCCGGCAGGAGTTGTTTCCGTCGGACGCATGCATCACCATCTAATACGATCTGACGGCTACTGTACATAATAAATATCTACCCACACGCAAACCACACTCCCGCGTCCGAATTCCACGTTGACACATCCATCGCTTTCCCACGCGCATTGACATGGGCCCACCTTCTCTCCAGCATCGTCCCACTGCAACATGAACAACAAGTTTTTTCAACATGCAAATAAACACTGCATCTGAAACAAGTGCAACATACGAAAAACACTTGAAAAACATCAGTAAAATCTTCAAAAATTCGTTTGCAAACATATGCAACATCCACATGAAACACTCGCAACATGCTAAGAACAAAGATGCAACATTCAAGAACAAAGATGCAACATTCGAAGACAAGGATTGCAACATCTGAAAACAACGATTGCAACATACTAAAAAAACAAATCAAGGCCACAACATTAGAACATCATATAATGAAACATGCAAACAACGCTGATGTAACATTAGGAGATAATTATTGCAACATATGTAGATAATTATTGCAACACCGGTAGACAACGATTGCAACATAAAAAAAATCTCAAATCAACACCGCAACATTAGAACCTAACGTACTGCAACATGAGAACAACACTGATGCAACATTGCCAGAAAGTTAGTCCAACAAAATGCAAGAAATGGAGCAGGTTGGGGGAAGCAGCCCTCGCGGCCACGAGGAACCTTGGCCAGCGGAAGGAGGAGAAATGAGGAGGGCGCATGCGACCATGGATGTGCCGCCCTCAGGAGCTTGCCCACCTTCCGGCCGTGGGGGAGCCCGCCCTCGAGCTTGCAGGAGTGGCGGTGTCCGCGGCGTGCTTGCCCGCCCTCCGGCCATGGGAGCGGGCGACGTCCCCGCGGGCCGTGGCCCGCTTCATGTGGCGGGGAGTGGCGGCGCGCCCTCCCACCGCTCGCCGTCGGAGTTCCTGCGCGGGTGGTGAGAGAGTGGGGTGGTGGGTGAGATGGAGATGAATGAGTGGTAGGTGAGGTGCGCGCGCGCTGAGGGGCTGGATACGGCTGAGGTGGGGCCCACGTCTGATTTTTTCCCTCTAGATGTGGACCGGGTTGCGCCACGTTCACCGTCCAGAAAAAGGACGCGTGTCCGGACGTCCTGGAGGGAGCATTCATTGTTGGCATACTTGTGGCTCAGTCATCATGTATCGGTTCATCTCCTAGAGATATAGAGTTTAAGAGAATCATTTCATAAGTTCAAAAACATTAATTCATGTCAGTTAAAAAAAAGTCCATGATTATGGTCGTACTCCCTCCGGTTTGGTAAGAAAAGTTATTTAGGATAGCGACACAGTCTCCAAAACACAACTTTGACTTCTCTTTTCTATAAATATATTTATTGAAAAGTTATATATATACATTTTTTATTAAATGATTTTCAAAACAAATATATTGATATGATTTTCATATTTCTAAACTCGACAACTCAAAAGTTATTAATCATTTATATTACT
Source organism: Cenchrus purpureus (assembly GCA_022644695.1). Lineage (NCBI taxonomy): Eukaryota > Viridiplantae > Streptophyta > Magnoliopsida > Poales > Poaceae > Cenchrus > Cenchrus purpureus. The sequence continues at coordinate 51,933,799 of CP053458.1, forward strand.
AATATTTGACCTAAAACTTGTCCAAAACGTTTTAAAATGTTTTCTTTTCCCAAACCGGAGGGAGTACGTGCGCATGCATCTCCGGTCGGGGAATAAAAAGAATCCACTCACTATCTAAACAAATGATATGCTACTGGTAATAAGTCGTACAAGTAAAATCATGGTGACTAAGGTGCACGTCAAAACTAATTAAAGCTAGTAGCTCAATCGATGCATATGTATATTCTCGTGTAGCAGCAGCTAGAGACGTGCCAGGCCGCCGTGGCCACAACTAACTTTGGGTTGTTAACTAAAAAAAGGTGTTGGAATTTCATGCGTTGAAGAAAACGACGCCCGCGCCTACCTTTGGTCGATCGCTGAGCGCCGTGGGTGGAAGGTGCCGATCGATGATCGATCGATCGGAATACTAGTCTTCTTGTTCCGATCCTCTGGTCTCGATCTGGAACCACGAGGCGCATTGCCATTTGCCACAAGGTAGCTAGTCACAAGTGCTCAGCAGCTCGCGTTAGTTGGACGGGGCCGGCTGGACCGGAGATATTTGCAAAGGACAGGACTACACGGAGAGGTCTCTCCTTTTAGTGATTTTAGTGTTAGATGGAGAGTCCCCATATTTGGCATATATTCCATTTATAGTAAGAACTCCATGTGCATGCGGAGCCAAGGAGCAGGGTTCCAGCCAGCTGCCCGCAAAAATACAGGTGACCAAGAGGGCCGCACCAAAACTGGTGTGGGAAAAACCGGAGCCAAAAAAATACATGAAGAAAAAAAAAGAACATGGACCATCACAAAAAAGTAACAAAAACTCAGACAAAAGATAAAATTGCTCAGATAACTAGCAAAACTCCGGATGTGCCCCTGCATTTAGTGCAGCTCTGAAGCAGCAGGCATAGTTCCAATCTGCTGCTGTTGTTCGAGCGACAGAAACAAATGCAAGATCACCCAGCCATGAATTAGCAAAAGAAACAAGGACCAAATCAGCTGAAAAATTAACACACGGAACACATCGAAGGGAGCACATGTCTAGTTTTACATTCTTCTCATCCCAACACAAACACAATTTCAGAAATGTAAACATCCAATAGCTGATCTTCCAGATTGGTACGAAAAAAATAGTTACATTCATAAGATTTACGAGTGGTCCGTAATCATGCATCCTGCAACATGAATCTTGTTTGACTGTCCACACACAAAAATCTTGTTTTCTGTTGCTTAAACATGAAGTCCTTGCATCCTCTGACTCCTTGTACTTTAGATTTAAATCTCTATCCCTGGATGGAAAAAAATTCATATAGAGGAAGAAAAGATAACATTGAAGTTATTAGTTAATAAAATTAAGAAAAATTCATAGTTAAATAGCATATTATTCATCTATACACGCTAACAATTGTAAAAAGGAGGGAGAAAGCGTAGATTTTTTAGTCATCTAGATAGTTCTCCTAGCTATTTGTTCTTCTTTAGATTTCTTTAGCACTAGAAGCTAGCATGGAGATTAATTGAGTGTACATATATCATGTATGAAAAAAACTAATTATGAGCTACTTCATTCAGAGTTACTTCCTCCTTATGAGTTACATCTTCTTTTTGAGTTACTTCCGTCGAGTTACATCCTCCTCATATCTTACTTCCTCCCGAGGTACTTCCTGAGCAACACATTACAATACAACAAACTATTCGCATAGAAAGACCCTATCTGGTGAAGAAATATTAGAGGTGAAAATGAGATTAATTCTTAGTCGCAAGAAGTAATCTTCACTGGCTGATCAACCTGATGGTTTGAGTCATGGAAAAAAAGCTAAAAGTTGTTACAACAAGTAAAGCACATAGCAGTCACTTAAGACAATCAAGTATGTTGACATGTGCAATGAGTTTGCAAAGGTTGCAAAAGAAGCAAATACGAATGAGAATGCAATAGGACATGTGAGGAAGCACATGGATGAGATGGAAGCTAAGATTAGGGCATTCAAGGACGACTAATATTAGGAACCACAAGAATTCTAAGAAGTAGAAGACTACTGCAGCTCAAGGCACAACTAAACATACTTTAGGAAGGAATGACCCTCCAATATCTAAACCAAAGGGGCAACCCCATTTTAACGGGAACAAAGCCATACTTTCGATAAGATTCAAATCCATGCCTAGTTACTTGCTATAACATTGAACTGAAATCAAGTTACTTCCAATATGATTCGGTTTCACACCTAGTTATGTCCTGAATATTCAGATTAGCACCTTAGTTACTTTCTACATCATTCAAACTAAAATCAACTTACTTCAATAAGATTCAGGTGTATGCCTATAATTACTTTATGAATGCTCAGATTAGAACCTTAGTTACTTTCTAGAATATTCAAACTAAAATCAAGTTACTTCCGATAATTCAAATGCATGCCTAATAACTTTCTGAACGTTCAAATCAGGAGCAGCTGCTGATATGGATTAAATAATAATGCAAACCCGAATAGGCTGCAGGTCCGTTCGCTTAACAAGTCACATAACAGAATACTGAATATATGCACACAACAATATTTCAGTAGAGCACGAGATCTTTGACGGGGTACTCTGCATCTCCTGTGCATCAAATTTCACTTGCTTGGGTTCTATGCTTGGTTGGCTGTGTATTGGCTGCCTACAAGCAAATGGTACCTACAGGCTACGTCATGCACCCTGCTTTTAATTATACTATGGAGTTAAAAACCGTAGGAAATAAAATGTCGTAGATACAATCACCAGGCTAATTGTGTTAATTTTGATGTTTAAAATTAGGAGGTTACTTCATACATCAGTTATTGAATGATAGGTTACATCTAAAATCAACTATAGGCATAGTGCAAAGTTAGATAGAGCTATATGGTACAGGGAGGCTATTCTGATTTAAGAATTTTTAATTTGAAGGTATTCACATGCACACTTGTATGAGAATCGCTTGGATTCATGGCTTGTTCCATTGATCTAGATCAAGATCCACAACAAAACAGATAGAATTATTACAAAACAAGACAAAATCGAATCGAATCGAATTAGCACACTCAACACAACTGAATCACATGGGGGTGTTCATGTACCTCGATTGGTGACCAAAGTCGCCTTTTGCCGATCTGCAGACATTGTCGGGCGGATCCCTCCAATGTCAGGGGTAGTAGAAGGCAGAAGCTCCTCGCGTGTACCGTGTTGTGTTGCCTCCGCTCTGCTTGTCGGCATCTAATCTACTAGTCCTCCACCCGCTGTGATTCGCTGCACCCATCGTGTCTCCGACCACCACGCGTTGCCTTCCCTTCATGCCCGTGGCTCCGTAGGCCACACACGACCTCCCCTCCGTCGCCAAGACCTTCTCCCCGCCGGCTGGCCTCCCCTCCATTGCCGGCCGTTGACTCCCACCTCTGCGTGGCCGCTGGAGGAAGGGAAATGAGGAGCCTCAACCCACTCATTAGACTGGCTGGTGAACCACACATGGAATTTGATGTGGGAAGGGTGCGCCTGTTGGATCGCAGATGGACGCAGATCGGGAGGGGTCTCGAGATAGAGTTAAAAGGAGAGCCCTCTCGGTATAGATTATGTGTTGTGTATAATAGCACTTGCAAATATTTTTATCTGAATCCGCTAGCGCCTGAAGTCCGCTCCGCACTTGTATCGGGCGGCTCGCCCGTCCGATTCGGCAATGTACCACACCGCCGATCGATGTCCAGACGACCCATGTTGCGACCCATGTTCCGACCCATGTTGCGTGTAAAACATCCAACATCGTATGTCTGAAACATCGAAACTCAACATCCGCAACATCGAAAGTATGTTAAAAAAATGTTGATAATCATCCATAAAAAATGCGATGAAAATCCACCGCAACATATGTTTCATGTTGATCGAAAATTCAAATCTCTCGATGCAAAATGCAACATTTAGATAACATATTTGCAACATCGCAATAACACACTTGCAACATCACACATGAAAACTTGGCACATTGTTCTTGAACATCTGAAACATTTGAAATGCACATTCGCAACATGCATCACCATGACAGGAGGAACATTCGACATACAAGAAAATCAGTGGAGCACAGGAGGAGGACGGCTCGCCGCCAGCCTCGTGCGCCAAGGAGCTCGCGGAGCAGCTCCTCGACCTGCTGCCACCGCACGTGGCTCACCGTCGGTCTCATGCGGTGCCGCCCCGGAGCTCCCGCTGTTGTCTTCACGGACCGCTGCCTACGAGGGCTTGCCGCTGCCTCGGAGCTCCCACGGTCGTCGAGGAGCCGGCGCGGCTCGCCCTTGGCTGCGGAGAGAGCGGCGACCCACTACCCAACGCTCGCGGAGGAGCTACTCTGACGACCAGTGCCGACGTTGACCAGCGCGCCGGCTCGATCCTCGGGCGCCACGCTCCGATCCGTGTGCACCGCCGCTGGATCCACGTCGTGGGAGGACGGAGGACCCGGTTCGTGCCGACGGCGCGTCCGGCGACTCCACAGCGGAGCGGCGCGGGTAGTAGCGAGGAGCCGAGGAGATGTGCGGTTGTGCGTGGATATGGAGGAATAATCCGTGGCTAGAATGAATGGATGGTGCGGTAGAAGTTAATGTGGATTGGTGGTGGGACCCGCATCCAATTTAATCCTAGGTGCCGGACGTCCTCAGACTAGCATTACTGTTTTTTATAGTGGCCTAGTTGTTGTGTGCTCTGGGATATCTGAATGGCCAACAGGTCAGGATTCAGAGTTCAGTCCCCTCAAGAACATGTTGCTCTTTAAGGTTCAGAACCAAGGCTGGGCACGTCTCTGTTTTTACTTCTATGTTTGTCTTCTTTCTCCTGAAGCGTACAAGGCATACAACCTGTCAAGGATCAACCTGAGAGAACTTGTGGTTTGAGATGTGGTTTTAAATGAGTTGAACCCATATGATGATCCATGATTTGGTTTTGCTATGTGGTGGAGTGGGTTGGGTGGGCTTAATAAATGTGCTTGCTAGATTTGGATGGGGTTGGGTACGATTCGGTTTTCAATCCATTTGCAGAGCTACGTGGGACGATGGTCGGCGAAGGCTTCACAACGTTTTGATCTCCTCTTTGAACTTTTGAACTTTTTAGTAGTAGAGATTTTGATGTCATCTCATAAGTGGTGTTTTAATTTGAGTTTGCTGCTCAAATCAATATTTTAAATAATAAGTTATGCCCTTTAGTGGTTTGGTTTTTTGACGCTAAAAAGGATTCTGCACATACCAGACAAGGAACATTTCAACATACGAAAAACATGTTAATAGTTTCATACTTAATTGCATCATTAGTAAAAACACAAAGTTCAGTAGACTACGAATACCTTCGTTACATGGTCAATCAACAATTCAGTTGTTCAACACATGTAGTTTAGTGAAGTGCAGACTTGATCATTTATCACGTTCGGTTGAGGTCAGTTCATTTCAAGTTTTGAGCTAAAACATGCTGGCCCGCATCCAACCACGTCACATTCTTGGGTCGGGTCGGATTGATCAGCATTTTTTGATGTTTGGATCGGGTTTTTCTGAATTCCGATAAAAAAATTTGACCCACACCTGACCTCTTACATGATTGGGTCGGGTTGGATCGAACTTTTTTTTTTGGGTTGGGTCCAATTTGGTAGGTTGGGTTGGATTTTTTAATGGATTTGATCTGGTTTATCGGGTCGGGTAGTCCAAGATCATTTTAGTGTAGTGATTCAAGTCATGTTGCAGGCGCTAAACGAGGGATCATTTAGCTTTTATACCTGCTGCAACACATCTCGCTCAACGAGTTTCTCCATCAAACCAGTGTGCATAGAATTCACATTGCATTTTACTGATCCGAAAAACCGACCAGGGAAGTCACCACGTGTCTATGTAAGGTCGATATGCAATGAGCCTGGTAGATAAAAAAAATATCTGAAAGGATAAGAATTCGAAGGGATCTCGACTCTGGCAACTATGTGCAGACACGGGCATACTGATACTATTGGAGGGATCTAATTTGGGACAACTAATTTACCTCAACACGCCTTAAATAAAGGGGAGTTTGTGTTTGTACCAGAAGCTCCAAAAGCCAAAACAAATTCGCTCAACATGGTGAGCTACTTCAAAAATCAAATGCTCCAAAAGTTGAGTTTACACTAGAATCAGAGAAGCAAGAACGGAGTAACTTCCCAAGCTTTTGCCCATATGCCTTCACATCGCCCCTTTTCCTCCCTTTCGTGCCTCATGACCATCCATTCCCTCCCGCGATACCTGGTGCCAACCCTTCCCTCCACCTTGGTCGGCACCACCCCTCTCCTCTGTGCTAGTTGCCGCCACCTGTCTCATCCTCCCCACGTCGACCGACGCTGCCCTCCTCTCCCCTACATGCTGGCACTCCCTCGAGATCCACCTCCACCGCTTTAGCCGACATATCCGTGGCGGAACCCTCCTCAACAACTTGCAATGTCCGAGCTTCCAGCCTGTCGTCGCTGCCACAATATCATCGTCCTCGATGTATTCACTAGTTCCTTCTTCCACCGTCCCACATAAATTGATAGCCTACAAACTGAATGCCAGATTGACCTTTTCAGCTTCACTGCAAAAGCAACATTCTAGGCCAGCGGGCGGAGCTTCTCAAAATAAAAGCTTTTGAAAAAGATACCCCTCCCCCAAACATGACCAAAAAGTCGATCGGCTTATACACCTTTCAACTCCGGGCTAACAAAGGCGGCCCTGCCGGTCTGAGAGGCCTATACTCACCAAAAGATATTTCCTTTGAAAAAAAGAGTGGATGTAAGCATGAACTACCGTCAGATAACATAATTGCGTCGATTATTTGAGCATGAAGATGATTTTAAATGAAAACAATTTGAACTACAAAGTTGTAGATCTCATTGAGATCTATAGTTTTGTATAGATATCACCTCTATTCGAGTTCATACGAAGAAGTTATATTTTTTTTGAAAATGTGCTGTCCAATAAGGTAAAATTTCTCCAATTCATTATATGTAAACATTGTGTCGAATATTTAAGTACGAAGATCATTCCAAATGAAAAATATTTATACTACAAAATTGTAGAACTCGTTGAGATCTACAAATTTTGTATAAAGCTTATCTCCATCCCATTTCATATGAAATAACTAGGAAAGTGCCTGTGTGTTGCTATGGACATCCAATTATCTGCAATACAAAATCACTCAATGTGAAAATAACAACTTGAAAATAAGCATAAAAATTAAAAATATGTAATAAAAAATAGTAAATGGATCAACAAAGTTTAACATCATAATGTAATCTTGTAGGGATAAAAACTTTTAGCTCATGACTTATTGTACAACAACAGATAGAGACAATGCTTAACATAATCCAAATAGAATACTCATGAATACAACAAATAATACTTATATATTAGCAAGTTACAACAACAAGACAACATTTGCTCACAGTTGCAGTTGTCGATCCGGTCAGTGGATTTAAGTCAGACCAACAAACTGTTTCGAACACAAAGTATCACATTTCATGGACTTTCCATTGCATTTTCTATTTACAAACTAAAGCTAACTTCTCTCCCTAGAACTTGTACAAGCAGGCATATTCTAACTCTAGTAAGAAACAAATTGAATACCCCAAATTTCTGGATAGAGTTCACAAACCTTTTGCAAGCTGCAATGTAGATACAATAATTGACTTGAAAGAAATAAAAATCACACATGTACAGAAGTGATGAATACGGGTGCTCCTCTTTTGTAAGAGCAGAACAAACATTTCTCGGTAATGTGAAAAACTGAAAATTGAACAAAAATAAACATTTTTACTTCCACCTGCAGTGTTCAGCTCTCCAATGACATATACAAGCTTCTTTTAAGAAGTTAAACGGGAAGCTTAATGATGGATCAATACAAGAGATTGATAGAGTGATAAATAGCAGAACAGCTCACCCACATGCTATTTTCATCAAAAGTTAATGGACCAGCCGATGCAAAAAATCAGCATCCTCCTTTCTCAACAAACAGAACTGCTTCTGTAATGTCACTCACTTGTCCAGGTGACTGCCATCTGCAATAATAACAACAATAATTACATGAGTGATGTTATGGTGCTTGGAATTTCCTCCCATTTCCTCCACCAAAAGTATTTTCCTCCCGCAAAGGGTAATTTGGTCATTTCGCGTTGTAGGTCGTCCCCAACCCGCGCCTGCTGCGACTCCACGCCCGCCTCGACGACGCAAGACGCATCACGCGAACCGAGAGGCGAACCAGAGGCGAACGCCATAGACTGCGGCGACGGCTCCTCCGGCGAGGATCCCGAACGGCGGCCCTCCTCAGCCTCCCGCTCCGTAGCCAACATGCCCTCATCTCTCGCTCTCCAGTGCCGCGCGCCGCAAGGCGCCGCAGACCGTGGCCCGCCGCCACCGCCTCAGACGCCCGGCGGCTTCTCCCTACCTCACCGGACGACGAGCCCCGGCAGCAAGGCAGGTCGTCACGGCGACGCCGACATAGTCTTCTTGCCTCAAGCGCCCATACCCATCGGACCCTGTTCTTCTCGCCGGTGAGTCAAGCAACCACGCCTTTCTCCTCATCTCTCCTGCTTTTAGGGTTTCTTGATTCATGATGAAGAACCTTGCAGATGTAGTATTTCTTGATTCATTTACAAGTTATTGATCTAGTGTAGGCACCCCTTGTAGATAGATGCAGTAGTTCTTGATTCGTTTACTAGATCTTGTAGATGTAGGTGCCAAATTAGTTGTTGAAGTCATACTCCAAATTACTAGATCTTGCAGCAACACTTGCTCCGAATTCTTTTCTTTCAGAAATGTCCAATGATGATTCTTTGTCGGAGTACAATGAAATAGTTATGAAGATGTTTAGGAGGATGAAGGATTTCAGTTTTATAACGACTACGCTTATGAGAAAGGATTTAGTGTGAGGAAGGATTACTACGAGTGGGACAGGGACCTGAATGAGAGGAACCTTCTCAAGTTTGTTTGCAATAGTGAAGGTTTCCGCGCAGAGAAGCACCTTAGGAGGGAGATCAAGTTGCGGAGGTCATGGAATATCACTCGCTTTGGTTGCCGTGCTAAATTTGTGATTGCAATCGGATTATGACATGCAGCGTGGTATGTGAAGGATTTCATCAACGAACACAACCATATGATCCCACCCGACCTATCTTGTTTCATGCGTTCTCACAGAAAAATTACTGATGAGCGTAGCGTAGATTGTGCATATGCAGGTTTCTGGAATCCGCAAACACCAGATAATGGACAGATGCTAAAGCGGCACGGTGGTTATGATAAGGATGAAGGGACCTTTACAATTTCTGCCATCGCAATAAGTTGCAGATGCTCTCCGCCGGTGATGCCCAAACAATCATGAATTACTTGATAGCTCAGAAACGTAGAGATCCAGATTTCTATTTCGACCACAAGAGAGATGGGGAGGGTATATGACGGGAGTGCTTTGGTGCGACTTCCAATCTTTAGATGGATTATAGAGCATTTGGTGATGTCATCGTATTTGATGGCACTTACAAAACCAATAAATACAACCTACCTCTTGTTCCTTTTGTTAGGGTGAATCATCATAAAAGCACAGTTCTTTTTGCTTGTGGAATTATTGCTCATGAGGATACTCACCCTATGTGTGGTCGCTTAGGGCATTCACTAAAGCCATGTCTCGAAACATCCAAGATCCGTGTGATCACCGATGGAGACCTTGCTATGCAAAATGCAATGTGATGTGTGTGGAATGCATCGCATAGGCTATGCGGATGGCATATTGAGAATAACATTGTGAGTAATATTAAGGACGATGTGAAGGAAGGATTATGTGCTTTCTTTATGATCGCTTTTGCTCTATAGAAGAGATTGAGTTGAAATGGATGGTTTTCTTGAAGAAGCATGAGGTCACAGATGAGAACTCGTGGCTATATCAGATGTATGAGAGGAGGGAATCTCGGTGGCTGCGTATCATGCTAGTAAGCGCTATTTAGGATTGAGGAGCAACCAGAGTAGCGAGAGCTTACACTCTAGGATCCAGTTTAATCTAGATCGGAAAATGACACTGCTAGAGCTGTTTCAACACTTTGACACTGCCTTGTAAAGTCGCGCACTAGAAGCGACTGGATTTTGTATCCAATTACAAGCCATGCTTGGAACCCGATGCTTCATTTTTGTGCATGAGGTCGTAAAAAGGTTCACAACAAGTGTTTTTATGATGATGTCTTTCGATGAAAGCAAATAGAAGTGTTATTTGATTGAGGAAATGGATAGCTATGACATTGTTGTCTATAAAGTTGCAAGGGTTGATAAAGGAGAAAAATGATACTCTGTGAGATGTGACTATGTGTTGACGAGGATAAGGTCAAGGAAATTTCATGTTCTTGTCTAAAGTTACAGTCCCTTGGAACCCCATGCTCACACATCTTCTTTGTGTTGGGCTTTCGCGAAGAAAGTAAGCTTCCAGACTGCTGTGTTTTGGAAAGGTGGACGATGGGTGCCAAGCGTGGATTTCCTCCTACAAGGAAGAGCACAATGTATGACTATTCTGATAGCATACAGAGGTACAATGACCTACACAATATCGGTCGAACGGCAGCCTTCGCAGCAGCTCAATCACAAGAAGCATTTGAACGGCTCAAACGCGTTCTTGAAGAGGAAGCTGCTATGATTCCTGAAAATAGAGGAGAGGGTGCACGCAAGACGTTTGGTCCTGTGCTCCCACAAGCCCTGGGTGCTGCAATGTATTAGATCCCATCTGGCGTCGGCAGAGGGGCCTCGAAGAAAAGTTGAAGTCAAGTTCAGATAAATCTGACAAACATTGTACCCTATGTAAAGATCGGGGTCACAATCGGCGAACATGCTACTTGAGAGATGAGGTAAGCTAAGAGTAATTGTGATCAAAGTTTAAAATTGATTGTCAGTGAGCCATGTGTACTTTTGCTAATGCCCTCTTCATTTGTAGGATAAAATGCTCCCGAGGATGTGTTGGATAAATGATTCGGCAAAGTGAAGGACCGATTAGGCGAACCAGAGAGAGGGGAGTGAATGGGAGCCGATAAAAATTCTTCTCAAGGAGATGAGAACTCCAACAAGACGAACACGGCTTCCAACTCACGCCTCGACCCAACTACCCAAGTTGGTCAAGACCACGCAGCCCACGGAGTGCTCGGGTCCTAGGAACCAACACTCAACCTTCCTAGCCAAAACTCACCAAAACACACAGGGTGACACCGGCGACCGCAGTGAGCCGAGGCGGTCGGTAGGTGGCTACGGCCAAGACGGAAAGAACGTTCCAGAAGCCTGATGAATCCTCTAGGCCCCGGAACAAAACCACCACGAAACACAACCTGTGAGGAAGAAGAACCCCTCACAAATCCTAGCAAAACAACTCCAAACACTCCAAGAACTGATCGCAGGACCACGGGACAAAACCACACGGACAAGGCTGTTCCCGAGACAAAACCCACCAAGGGTTACAGGTCGACCGGGTCAAGAGCACCGGCCGACCGGGTCGTGCCTCGGGCATGGGAAGAACAAATACCATGAAGTCAACTCCTCCAAATCCAACTCCGATCTCCGATCCGCTCCACGGTTTTGCACAAGACTTTGGGGATAGTAGGAACACCTCATGGTACTCCATAGCCAAGATTTGGTCCACCAAAACTTGTCAAATCAAGAGGAATCAAGAAATCCCACCAAGAATGCCTCTAACCCTAGAGCCACGAAAACCCCAAAATCGAGCCTTTGCTCACGGATTTGGAAGGGGAATCAAAGGGTAAAGAACCAGAAGGGTTCATGCATACATCCCCACCAAATCCCAAAGAGAAAGGCCTCAAATCACTCCAAGAAAATCGCCAAGAAAGGGCTCCAAAATCACCAAAAGGAGAAACGGAAAGACACATCCAAGCCTTGAGGAACCACGCCGAATCATTTATACATACCAAAGAGGTTCATACAAGGTCTAGCTTGCCGCCCGATCATCCTTCCCTCTCACAAGATCTCACCATGAAGCTCTCAAGCTAGTCCTACGAAAATCCTAAGAAAATAGGAAGGAAAATAGGAAAACCAAATGAGCTAGGGTTCCAAGAGATGGCTGCCATCCTCTCACCACTTGGGTTATATGGAGGCAACCGAAAGACTAAAATACCCTTACTAGCTAACTAGGGATACATGCCCCTCGAGGGCGAAATTGGAAGTCTTTGTCTTCGCACCATCGGACGGATGCTCAGCGACCGCAAACTTGCTTAGCCTCGACGCAAGCCTGTCCTCCGCTCAAGATTCCAAGACACGGCCGACTGGTGTCCTCACCGGCCGACTGCGATTCAGGGCCGACCGGCTGACCCACCGGCCGACCGGCCTGAGCGGGCTGCACCTCCGCCTTCTTGGCTCTTCTGGTCTTGGCTTTGTGGATCAACCAAGGAACCCGGGTTTTCGGTGAACCACGGAAACCCCACGAACTCGGTAGCCTCCGTGAAATCACCACTCATGACTCGGCTCCCACGTGGTCCCGGCTCGACCTTGGTTTTGAGGCTCAACCAAGAAACCGCCCATGACTTCATCTTGCCGTTTGCCACCATGCGGCCTCGCAAGACTTGACCTCACCGCCACCGGGTCCCTCAAACCAAGCCTACTTGTCTTCTCCACACCGAGGCCTCACCGCAACCCACCTTTCACGCTTGTTCTTCACCCGCACTCGCACTCCAAGCCCGCAACCCGCACCTCGCAATACTTAGCTAAGAATCGCCCACACCACGTTGTCAATCACTCATCACACGAGCGACCATCCACCGTCCTCGAACCACACCGCTCTCACAAAGGTATACATTCCAACAAAATTCTAGATTCCCGTATATGACTTCTATTTCTCCAAAGACTGGGTTCTTGTTTGGCTTCATGAAATCAAGTCGAGTTTGTGGGGGTGAGTTATGTTCTTGGCAAATTTCATTCTCTTAATAATTGTCATTGTTTGGGTCATTAACCGGTCGAGCTCAAGCATCGGATGGATCATGGTACTCAATAAAAGCACTGGATGAATGTAAAAGCACTGAGGAAGGTAAAAGCAAACGTAGCTAAAAGCACTTGACGTAGGTAAAAGCAATTCCTGATGATGCTAAAATTGTAAGTGGCTTTTTATGACAGGATTGCACCCCGCCCACAAGAAATTTTTGGTGCAGCCATATGTTAGTAATGTCTGCTAGGTGTTACAAGTAGTTGTGTGGGCATCGTTGGTCCAGAACGTTTTGTTTGTGGCTTTCTAAATCAGAGTTTTTCAAGAGTCTTGTAACCTTTGCAATGCAGAATTTATCATTTGACATGTGGATCATGTTTTCGTTTGATCGCGCTGCATTTCTTGTTGATTGAGAGTGCAAAAGGAACGTTAACATGCCGTCGTTATGCTTAACATGTAATGTATGGATCGGGAAGTTACCATGACATGGAAAACAACATATTGTCGGCAAGTTAACATGCCATAACATATCATTGTATAAGCTAACGTAACATAACATGCCATAACATAACATAACATGTCACAGATAGGCGCCACATTGTAGCTAGCGTGCCGCCAAGTTAACATAGCATGTCAAGTTAATATGCATAACATTGGTTAACATAACATGTCAAGTTAACATATCATTGTTTAAATTGCAATGTCACAGAGTGTAGCGAACATGGCCTCATATGCCATTAGTTCGAGTTTGATTTTGGTGATTCATGACAACATGATCATTGGGACTAACCTCATTGTTTTAGCATGTCTTTGTAGACACTTCTAGGTCCCAAGGATGCAAGAAAACCATATGCCAAATTGAGAGATAGTGTATTTTTCAAGGGTCAAAACCGAGCAAGAAAAGGAAAAGAAAAGACACCGTCGGATGAACCGACGGTCCCTCAAACTCAGCGTCGGTGCAGCAATCGTCGGACGAGTTGGTACATGTGGTCAAACCCTAGGTACCGTCGGATGAACCGACGGTCCATTATTTAGTAGCGTCGGACGAGTTGCGAGAGGAAGAGCAAGGAAGAGAGTAACCGGATGATCCGACGCTGAGTGGGGACCGTCGGTCTATCCGACGCTTCGATTTGAATTCATACAGACGCCGCCAAGACGAAGCCTTTCAAAGACCGGATGATCCGGCGCCTTGGACAAGGAGAAGCGTCGGTCTATCCGACGGTCGATTGGAAGCTAACGAGGCGACTTTGAGCGGAGTCTTGAGTTCAGACCGGATGATCCGACGCACCGTGCATATAGCGTCGAGGCGGTTGTGTCGAGAACCTCAACGGCTAAGTGACGTGGGAGGGCACCGGATGAACCGACGCACGGAAAATATAGCGTCGGATCATCCGACGGTACCTTTTTTCATGGACGTTAGCCAACGGCTAGTTTGATGCCTTGGGCTATTTATACCCCTCCACTCACCCATTTGAGGAGGGGATTGTGTGGAAGTGCAGAGAGTTCAAGACACATTGAAGATCATATCCAATCCATCCAAGTGCTTAATTGCTCATCCTTAGACTTGCATATGCTTTGTGTATGTGCTTAGTACTAGGCTTAGCTTAGAGCTGAGTGAGTGCAAGGTTGTGCCAACCTTGTGAGGTGATTCTTGAGTGAATCGGTAGGCCAAGGTTCGCCGGAAGCCTTGGGGCCTAAGTGGCTCACCGGCAATCGTCATCGACCCTCCCGGCTTGGTGTGGAGCGGCGAGGACACTTTGTGCGGGGACGTGGAGACCCCTTCCTTGGTGGAGAAGCTCCTTAGTGGAGGCGGCATCAAGGTGACCAAGGGAGCTTGACAAGTGCCTAAGTGGCTAGCCTTTGTGGCAAGTCAAGTTGGTGCTCTTGGGAGAGACTTGGTGACCGAGAAGCAATACTCTTGTGTGAGTGCTTCAACAACGTGGACTAGGGGTGGCTTAGTGCTCACCGATACCACGGATAAATCGCGTGTCAAGAGTTTGCTTCCTCTCATCCCCTTTACGTTTCCGCATTTACTCTATTGCAATCTTTGCTTGCCTTTACTTTCCTAGAGTATATCTTGCTAGGAATGGCTATAGGTTGCAAACCTTGTTTTGGGATGGGAGTTTCACACTAGAACAACCGTAGTTGCACATATAGATAGTATGTTCTAGTTTACTTTTGTGTAAAATTTAGTGAGCCATAGGTTAAGGTTTTAAGTTGCCTAATTCACCCCTCCCCTCTTAGGCTAACGGGCATCCGATTCTACAAGTGGTATCGAGCGGACTCACTTCCTTCACAAGGAAACACCAATTCGATTGGTAAATTGTGAAAACCGGCTCATTGGAACGGTTAGGCTTCACCGCCTAGTGAGTTGCTCTTTAGAGGAATGAAAGGGTGGATACCTTAGGTTTGGCTCCACATTTCGATGGCACGGGCTATCCTCGGTGGAAGGTTCTCATGGAGGCCTATCTCCAAGCAAGGGACCTTGATGTTTGGAGAGTCACCGATGAGGGCATGAAAATGGTACTAGAAAAGAAAAGCAATTTGATGTGATTGCTAAGAGTATCATTTTGTCCTCACTAGATGTAGGCGTTTTCAATAGAGTTTTTACTTGTAAAATGCTCATGAGCTATGGAAAACCATCAAGGAGCAAAATGAGGGTTCAAAAGAAGTTGCTAATGAACGCTATGGTTGTCTCCTTGAGGAATTCAATAGCTTTAAGCAACTTGCAAATGAAAATGCCGAATCTATGTACTCACGCCTAAATGTGCTTGTCAATGAATTAATGCCTTAGGTGTGAAGGACATCACGGACTTGAACATCAACCGCAAGATCCTTCAAAGTCTCCTAAGCCCGACTATGACTTGGTGAAGGCAATCATCTATGAGAGAAGCTCGAAGAATTGAAGCCATCTCATATCTTGAGCAAGATCATGGCACATGAGCTTCAAATCATGCCAAGTCCAAGAAGGCGCCCAAGAAAAGCCTCAAGAACCATCTTCTCCAACTACAAGCCATGCCCTCTCAAGCCAACAAGAGAAGATGTTGAGTAGGATGGCTACTCATGGAAGCTCAAGCGAAGATGATGGTGATGATGGTGACGATGGAGATTCCTCAAGTGATGAAGAGGTTGAATCCATGGTGGCCAGATGCACGTGAAGAAGATCTTCAAGTATGTGAAGAAAGTCAACATGTACGGCTACAACGTCCACTTGAGAGAAGGGCGTCATCATCAACACATCAAGTTCACCAAGATCAAGCACAAGCCCAAGAAGAAGGTGGTCAAGGAGAGAGGCCAAGGCAAGAAGCAACAATAGCC
The DNA here is from genome assembly GCA_022644695.1 of Cenchrus purpureus. Lineage (NCBI taxonomy): Eukaryota > Viridiplantae > Streptophyta > Magnoliopsida > Poales > Poaceae > Cenchrus > Cenchrus purpureus. The sequence continues at coordinate 51,950,011 of CP053458.1, forward strand.
GTCAGGTGGGTGGACAAGTGGTGGATCAAGTTCTTCTAGCTCAAGCGATGAATCAAGAAAGAACTTCACCACCCGCTTCATGCAAGGTCCTTCATCATCACACATGTGCCTTATGGCCAAAGGTATGGAAAGCAATGTAAGTGATGACGAATCCGACACCACCTCTCTAATGATCTTGTTGAGCTAATCCATGAGCAAAAGGAATGCTTGAACAACAAGCTAATGAAATTAAAGAACTTAATGCTCTCAATGATCTTAGTGACACCCTTGCTACAAATTATGAACATTTGTTGTGCAAATTCAAATTGCTTAGCAAGGAGTGTGATGAGCTAAAATCTAAGCTTGAGAGCAATGAGACTAAAACAAGTAATTCCTTTGAGCTTGATGAAACATCTATCCCTTGTGCAATTCCTATCTCCAAGGTAGATGCTTCAACTTCTTGCATTGATTTAATTGATGAATCTTGCTCACCATCTTGCCATGAGAATGTTGTTGTAGAATCATGTGATTATCTCATAGGCAAGGAAAATGATGAGCTCAAGCAAGAAGTGAAATGGCTCAGAGAGGTTGGCAAACTTGATGGGCAAGGGCAAGAACGATGAAGAACAAGTGGACATCTCTCAAGACATGAAGAGTAAAGTCCAACCTTCTCAAGATAACCGTGATCCCATGGTGAAGAAGCTTGAGAAGGGTGCAACCGTGACTTGCTACAAGTGTCATGGAGAAGGGCACAAGTTCTACAAATGCCCTCAATTTGTCAAGAAGATGGACAAGGGCGCAAAGAAGAAATTGAAGCCTATCATCAAGAGCTCCCTCATCTACACCAAGCCCAACCGCAAGAACAAGACCAAGAGCAACACCTACGTCATCAAGAAGAAGGCTAATGGCAAGGTGGTTGCACACAAGGTTGGGAAGATGAAGGAGGAGCGGGGTTGGAACCAACCCATTTGGGTGCCCAAGGAAGTCATCACCAACATGAAGGGGCCTCAAATGGTTTGGGTTCCAAAGGCCACTTGAAGGCCTTGAGCGGGACTTGGGAGGCTTGGCACAATCAAGATGAGAAGATTCAAGCCTATAAGCCAAGCTTGCAAATTGGACAATGTGTTGCCCAAGTTCCCCAATTGAGGTAATGGAAATTAGTACCTATCTCTTGTATCATTGTAGCTCCATTGCCTTGTTTAGGTTGCATTTGTTGCAATATTTACATATGGTAGGTTGCTTGTGTCATGTGCTAACCCATGAGCAATCTACATGGTTTGATTAGTGTGTAGGAAAACTACACTTGTTCTTTCATGGTGCATGTTTTCATATATATCTCTTTGCATCATGAGCAAGCTATAGGGTAAGCTTCCGTTGTTGTCATAAACAATGTGCATACATTTGGTTGGTGATTCAAACACTAAATGCACACATTTAGGGGGAGCTCATCCCATGGTTTGGTTATGGGACTAACTTTGTTTCAAGCATATAGTCCATCTTATGTGGTCCCATAGCGGCTCCTGCGTTCATTCTAAGAGAATGCTATTTCACTCTCAATGTGATCTAACATCTCTAATATAGTGAATATAGCAATATGAGCTTTATGCTATTGAGTCATGTCCTTATGAGAGCTTATGTCTCTATATAAGTTCAAGGCAATGTACTCATACATTCCTAATCCTTGTGGTACCCCAAGTGTCTTCTATACAAGCTTCTTTCAAGTGGTGTCACCTAGTGATATCATTTCCAAGTGGCTCATCTCAATGTGGTGCCAACAAGGTGAGGATCATCCCGGAGGTATGCAATGATCAAAAGACTACAAGTGATATCTACAAGTGGTAATGTAACAAGAACCCATTTGTCTTATCTCTTGTCCTTTAAGCTACCTCCTTGCATGATATGCTCTAAGCTTCCTTGTTTTACAAGTTTGTAGTTGTGCACTTGTCTCTCACTACCCTTGTCTTGCAAGTGGTATTCTTTTTATGCACACACTTAGGGGGAGCTTAGTTTGTATCATGCTAGTCTCATGAGCATGTGATCCACCTTAGTTATTCTCACATGTGGTATCTTCATCGATATCATACATATGGATCATGGTTCATGCGGCTTTCTCCCTTGCATTTAACATCTCTCCTTTGAGCTATGGTTGCTAGATCTTGCTAGTGTCCTTGGACCTTTTGCTTTGGACTTTTTGGAGATTTTATTCCAAAGGGGGAGAATGTGGGACCAAAGCAAGCTTGTGGCTTAAGCTTACAAGTGGGTTCAAGGATGCTTACAAGTGGTTTCAAGGATATGAGACCAAAGGGGGAGAATGTGAACATGAAGATCAAAAAGGGGGAAGTTTGATCTAGGGGGAGTTTGGATGATGGTAAGCATCCAAGCAAGTGTAAGTGGTTCTAATTCATCCAATTCTTGCAAATTTATGCTTGCTTTGGTTGTGTTGTCATAAATCACCAAAAAGGGGGAGATTGTAGCGAACATGGCCTCATATGCCATTAGTTCGAGTTTGATTTTGGTGATTCATGACAACATGATCATTGGGACTAACCTCATTGTTTTAGCATGTCTTTGTAGACACTTCTAGGTCCCAAGGATGCAAGAAAACCATATGCCAAATTGAGAGAGATAGTGTATTTTCAAGGGTCAAAACCGAGCAAGAAAAGGAAAAGAAAAGACACCGTCGGATGAACCGACGGTCCCTCAAATACAAGCGTCGGTGCAATCGTCGGACGAGTTGGTACACGAGGTCAAACCCTAGGTACCGTCGGATGAACCGAGCGGTCCATTATTTAGTAGCGTCGGACGAGTTGCGAGAGGAAGAGCAAGGAAGACAGAGCCGGATGATCCGACTGCAGTGGGGACCCCGTCGGTCTATCCGACGCCCGCTTTGAATTCATACGAGACGCGCCAAGACGAAGCCTTCGACCGGATGATCCGACGCTTGGACAAGGAGAAGCGTCGGTCTATCCGACGGTCGATTGAAGCTAACAGAGGCGACTTGAGCGCGGAGTCTTCGACCGGATGATCCGACGCACCGTCGCAGATAGCGCCGAGCAGTTGTGTCGAGAACCTCAACGGCTAAGTGGCGTGGGAGGCACCGGATGAACCGACGCCTACAGAAAATATAGCGTCGGATCATCCGGCGGTACCTTCGGGGACGCTAGCCAACGGCTGGTTTGATGCCTTGGGCTATTTATACCCCTCCACTCACCCATTTGAGGAGGCTGGATTGTGTGGAAGTGCAGAGGAGTTCAAGACACATTGAAGATCATATCCAATCCATCCAAGTGCTTAATTGCTCATCCATAGACTTGCATATGCTTTGTGTATGTGCTTAGTACTAGGCTTAGCTTAGAGTGAGTGAGTGCAAGGTTGTGCCAACCTTGTGAGGTGATTCTTGAGTGAATCCAGTTGTACAAGGTTCGCCGGAAGCCTTGGGGCCTAAGTGGCTCACCGCAATCGTCATCGACCCTCCGGCTTGGTGTGGAGCGGCGAGGACACTTTGTCGCGGGGGACGTGGAGACCCCTTCCTTGGTGGAGAAGCTCCTTAGTGGAGGCGGCATCAAGGTGACCAAGGGAGCTTGACAAGTGCCTAAGTGGCTAGCCTTTGTGGCAAGTCAAGTTGGTGCTCTTGGGAGAGACTTGGTGACCAGAAGCAATACTCTTGTGTGAGTGCTTCAACAACGTGGACTAGGGGTGGCTTAGTGCCTCACCGATACCACGGGATAAATCGCGTGTCAAGAGTTTGCTTCCTCTCATCCCCTTTACGTTTCGCATTTACTCTATTGCAATCTTTGCTTGCCTTTACTTTCCTAGAGTATATCTTGCTAGGAATAGCTATAGGTTGCAAACCTTGTTTTGGGATGGAGTTTCACACTAGAACAACCGTAGTTGCACATATAGATAGTATGTTCTAGTTTACTTTTGTGTAAAATTTAGTGAGCCATAGGTTAAGGTTTTAAGTTGCCTAATTCACCCCTCCCCTCTTAGGCTAACGGGCATCCGATTCCCTACAGAGACTCTACATTTTAGTTACCGTGCCGTCAAGTTAACATACCACGTCAAGTTAACATACCGCGTCACCACGTCAAGTTAACATACCGCGTCAAGTTAACATACCATGTTAGCATGTCCTTCTTCTACTATACCCAAGTAGCCTATCCATGGTTTTTAAAAACATTTCATGACAATGTTAGTGGTCACAAGCTGACTCTTCATTCATAACTAACAAAGATGAAGTCATTAAAACCATTACAATGTTAAAGGTTACAAGTCGGAGTGCACACAAAAGAGGGCACCCATGAGAATGTCTAAGATCGCATAATGTGGAAAGACACTTGTAGCAACCGAGTCGCCATCTGGTTTTGAGCTATGGGTATGTTGTGGACCACGGAGGAACTGTCAAAAGGCAACAATAGGCGGGAAAAGGGTTTGGTGCTCCAATCCGTGCATCGAGGGATTAGCTGCATTGATACAGTTGGCAAACTGATTATCAGTGAAGAATTGGGTGTATTGGAGACCCATGATAACGTTGAAGTCCATTCCAATGTTGGACCATAAAACCTCACTATTTACTATTTTTAGTTGAAGCTGGAGCTTATACTTGTATCTGGTTGAACTTTTGTTTTAGTTACTTATGCGATGTATAGAATCACAGAGATCAGCGGGAGATGCAAGAAATGGAGAGAAATTCAATGAATACCCCAGAATGGATGGGGCTTACAAAGAGAAACATATAGGCTGGCCCGGGAAGAGCAGTACAAAAACTTCTCATACCTAATTCTGGGGAAATAGCAATGAAGGTACACCCTATAATCCAACTTACTTTACATAGGAAAAAGTACCCATCACATTGTGTGTTATTCGTGTTCAAGCGAGGCATGCAAATATCGAGATGGGGGAACATATTACGAATTCAGACAAAATACTAGATGAGTGAAATCTACTATCTCACACTTTCAGCTGAAGCACCCAGAAAGCTTATTTTAAGGATTTTCTCATACTCAGATCAGTACCATGGCTAATATGCAAAGAACGATCAAGCTTTTCATTGACATGCATGATTGAATTGTGATCACCCATACAAAACATATGCATAAAGCGATTAAGTGTGACAAAGTTCAACACATGGTCCCAATATTACATTAGTGGATTGGTGATGAGGATCACCATATATACAGACTAGTCCATACTGCTGATTACTTGCTTAATTTGTACACAACTAGCAAAGACCTCCTGATTGGCCTTGAGATGGAACATAGCATACCTGAGATTTCCTAAATAGTAACAGGTGGGGAAGATGCTTTAGTCGAACTTGTGCCTTTGAGCCTCGGCTCAGGCGAGGTGTGTCTTGGCGCCTCGGCAGTTCCGGCCTGAGCCTGACCCTGACCTGATCCATCAATCATGTCCTACAACAGGGACCCCAAAGACCATGCAGTCTTGATGAAGAACACCACTGGACTCGATCACCAAGATCGGCTTGGGGAAAGGGTGAAGAGGGAGTACATCAAGATCCAAAAAAAAAACCGGTCGAGGTTCCGCTGAGCAACAAGACCATCAGGAACTGGCGCAACCACCGGTTGAGCAAGGCCGGCCGAAGTAGAGATGGGCAGCAGGGGGACCATGTTGCGCCGGACCCATCGCCGACGAATGGGCGCCAAAGCCTCTCCCATTTAATCGCCAGGATAGAGGCGAGTGCAATGGCAACGGCTGTCCGGAGAGGACTCCTGACAAAATTGTGTACCTCAATGGTGCGGCCCGGTAACCCACTATCCCAAAGGAGGCGGATATCTCGATGGCGGCTCCATCCCCGGAGAGAATACCGAAAGTGACCTCTGTGATGCGGGGTGGGGATCTACCTCTGGCGGTGGCGTGAGGCTGCGAGTCGGCGCGGCGGAGGAGGATTGGTCAAGCGGGGGGGGTCTAGGCGAGCCTCCTCGCGCTTGCGCCGGCGTCGGCACCCCTAGATGCGGGGGCCGACATCGATGCGACCGCCATCGTCTCCTCCTCCGTTGACTGGCGGCGGTCAGCGTCGATGGCGGATCCGAGGAGGGATCTGGGGGCGGGCGCAGATCTCCGTGAGATGGTGGTCAACCCGTGGAGGAGTGCGCAGGAGATGGTGGTTCGGAAGGCCGAGGTGGGGAGCTCAGGGTGTAGGGGCACGGGTGACGATGCGGTGGATCTGCGAGCACCGCCTGGTGGGATTCCGCCATGGATAGGAGGATGTAGTGGAGGAGGATTGAGACGAGGAGATGAAGGAGGACGGGAGGAGGTGGAGTTGCGCAGGCGCGGATGAAGGGATTGAGACGGGTGAGCTGCAATGGTGCGGAAGGAGGAAGTGGAGAGGGATGAGTGAGAGTTGGCATAGAAAGAAATCCCCGTGAGAGAGGTGATGGATATTTGGGAGCCTTCCGAGTTTCGCCATTGGAATGGTGCTTGCGTGCATCCTCGCTCAAGCGCAACATATTGGGAGCCTTAGAGTTTCGCCATTGGAATGGTGCTTGCAGCATCCTCGCTCAACTGCAACATAGGAGTATTTGTGGGCCCATTATACGAGAGGATTATAAATATACGGGTCTAGGGCATGCAGGTGCATCCGAGGGTCCCTCTTCAATTACCTTTTTGCCCTTATCATCCTGACATGGCGCAGCGGAGATGGGCCCTGTTGTGATTGGGAGTAAGGCCGAGGTGGCTCAGCATGCAGTCGGGGCCCAGCCCTCTCTCGACAACTTTTAATACCAAATCTTTGTTCTAACACCCGCATAATCACATTTATGATATAAATTAAATAAGAAAGGATTCCCTATCAAATTCGCCGCACCTCCACAATTACTGACACTTGCACACATTGCTTGATTACCCAAACATATAAGGATGAATGATTGGTAAAGAACACGAAATCTTTGTTCTAACACACGCATCTTAAATAAATATAAGATAATCAAACTTCAACCGAACTTAATGGAAAGGCATAACACACTTTGTCCAATTTCGAACAAAAAGATAATGCAACCTAACAAGTTTGTAACCCACGCCTAGTTGAACAAGGAAAGCTGCTTAGATGCCGTCACCACTATCCCCACTTCTCCGTCATCTTAGTACTCCATGTACGTCATGTCCTGCATTAAGTTGTTGACATGTTATTGGTTGTATTAAGGGGAATATTTGTGAATAGAAACCAATACTCACTTCTTCAGGTCCCACTATGTAGAGATGACAAATCTTGGTACTCTTATTATCATGAGCGAGCACCATTTCATTCACCTCTTCTTGTCCTTCAATCTTTATTAACCCATACCCAATTGATAGGTTACTCCCTCCTGCCCGCAGCGGGATTCATAGTACAACTCTGCGCTCGTTGTATCCAAAAGGCCTCAAAGCCTCGACATCACGACCCACTCAATAGTAGTGGCTGGATGTACAATGGTAAACATGCCAATTTTACCTTCTTCCCTATTGTCATAGTACTTGTTCAGATCCGGATAAAGTTCCTTCACTGTGTGCACCTTAAATCGCATTACAACATCCTAGATGTATATAGATTACACGAATAAATATCATTTGGCTGAAAGGAGTTTGTAAACATTAAGAAAGAAAAAATTTACACATACCGAACGACATTCGTTGTTGTCCATTAACATACGCAGTTCCATTTCGATATGCAGATCTCATCTTCTTCCGAAAGGGCAAATGTTGAGGTGGCTATCTATACAATACATATTAATATTATAAAATAAAATACTCGGTGGGTACCTCATTGCGTTATTGCGAGGACCTCCGTTGTTCAATCAAGGGATCAAGTTACGAATCATACCCTTCAACATTGAGATGTCATTCTCCAACTCTTGGAAATGTATCCTTGCCTCGGTTGGTGAAGGTATTAATACTTTGTTCGTGAGCATGATCTCATCTTTTCAGACGGGTCTTCTCAAGACATTATGTGCAATAGCACGTTCATGTTCTTTCAATCCGTCAAAGAGAGCACGGTGTTCCTGTAGCGCTTTCTTCAACTGGGCAGCATGTTCTTTTTCAATTCTTCTGGCTACTTCAGAAAGCTCTTTCTTGTTCTTTTTCCAACTCGGGTCACGCTCATCACTCATGTCTTTCTCAGTTTTTTCTTCTTCCTTCATCTTCTGGATGTAAGATCTGGTAAGTTGAAGCATGACCTTCGAATACTCATCCTCAAATTCCTTCTTGCGTATGGTTGCCTTCTCCTCGATCTCTTGGAGGGACCTCTTAACTTGATCCATGACACCTAGCAATTTACAACATAGAATAAGTTATATGGAAAAAATAAAATTAAAAAGCAACAACAAAAACCGTGCAGAGGCATCCAGATCCATCGTTCTAAGTACAACCCTAGCAACGCACATCCAGTGCCTAGTGCCATAATCTAAAACAAGTCAGTATGACCGTGTTTTCTAAATAAACATTAAGAAAATTGTACTTGAAAACAAGTATGTACTTATTTAATAATGTACTTGATCCAAGCGTATGGTGAAATCTAACGTTGCTCTACTACGCACGGTAATCAATCATTGGAAAGGCCACTGGTAACCCCACTGAATGCAAAATTTTCAGGATAAAAAATTAACCCAAGCATTGTATTTGCATTGTTTAAACGCATCGCAGTAACATTACTATTTTCCTTTTGTAGATTCGAACTTGAAGACTTTGAAAAGAATTAGATCCCGATGTAAACTATACGGAAGATTGCTCACCTCGCAATGTATGACGTGGAATGATAATGTTCGGCTAAAAGAAGGAATGGAGAATGATAGGAGAGAGAGGCGAGTGAGTCTACCTAAAAAATAGTAGGCGGTGGTGGGGTGCATTCGCAAACCGTCTTGGTTAGGAGTGCGGGAAAGGGCGCGGACGCGTGAGAAACTACACCGAGATAATGGGGTGAGGGGTGCAGTTAATCTAGGAAACAAATCGAGCAACACGGCTGAACATTTTGGAATGTTTGAAACGGCGCAAAACCTGCGTGAGAAACTTAGCACTATCCGCAATTAATCATAAGATGCAAAATGCAAAGTAGCAAGAAGAGTTGAAACAAATTCATCTCCAAAGCGGATTAACACGAAAGTACTCGGACCTCTCGGCCCTTAAGTGCATACAAATACTAATTGTTTTTCCACCACTTTTACATGGTCAAAGCACCGTCGCAGGGCGCCATCATCATCGCCGCCGTCGTCTCGGAGACACCACGCCGTCGGCCGCCTTGGTCGCCACATCCTTCACCTCCACGTGCGTTCGTTGATGCGCATCGGTGGTGCCACGGCGTAGCCGCCCATTATCTGCTCGGATCCATGGCCGGGTAGAGGGACTTGAAGATGGCGACATGGGTGGTGCTCGCGAAGCGATCGTCCGGATGTACTCATGAAGCCGGTCCGGAGCTGCTGCAGCCGCTCAGATGCCGACTTGGTGCGGTCTCGGGATCTCCAAACCGGGCGAGGCTCCGAGGGCTCCGCCACCGGCACCAGCTCGTCGACCAGTGGCCGAATAGCGTCCTCAAGCGCATCAGCTGCGCGCTCGGACTGCACGCGCGCCTCAAGATCTGCAAATTGGGCAAGGATTTTGTGCCGATATGCTGTTTTCGGTCGAAGACATACAATCAGGCAATTAAAGACCCATGGCGATGCACTCACCAGCGAACATCTTCTTCACCGTGGAAGCCTCGGCGGAGTACTCCTCGACCTTGGCCGCGAGCGCCTTGGCCTTGTCCACCAGAGCCTTTGCCTCCTCAGCAGCCTTGGCACGCTCCTCCTTTCGAGCTGCGGCCTCCGCCTCTTGTGCTAAAATGCATGACAAGTCAACCACAGGAACCACTCGGGATGGTTGAGAACACTCGGCTGATCAGGTACTCACCTTTCCGGAGGGCTTCCGCCTCTTCGCGTGACGCGGCAGCAGCAAGCCTGGCCGTAGCGGCGTCGCGGCGCAGTTGCTCGAGCTCCTTGCTGGACACTGCCCGCTTCTCCCTCGCCTGCTCCTCCAGACGTCGCACCCGAGCCCGCAGAGTTTTGTTCTCCTCATAGCTGGAGGCCATCTTATCCAGCACATCGCTCTTTCGAGGAACTGGTAACCACGCTCTGCGACATACAACATGCTAAAACACTTTCTGTCAACAAAAATGACCCAAAAATCAAGCTTCGGTACTCACCTTGGCGATACGAGTGGCCTCCGACAATGCCTCCACCAGTTTTGGCTTGGCTCGTTTCTCTGCATCATCAAGGAACTCCTCCGCCACATCATTATAGATGTAAGCTATGCACATCCGTCCGGAGATTGCTCCGCCTCGTGCTCGATGGATCTCCTCTGTCATCAGGTGGTGAGAGTGCTCCAAAGCACTTACCGAGGCATGGCTGGGAGATGGATGGCTCCAAAGCACTCGGCTGAGGCATGGCCGGGGAGATGGATGGCGCGGCCACATCCCCCTCAGGAATAGGATCGTCAGATGCTTCCCTGCGCAAAAAGATACGCACACAGCACAACATTTCATCACACAATATATACACAAGAAGATTGAAGAGAAGGTCGAGGAGAAGAAGAGGCTCACCGCCTCCGTGCCGCCCGCTTCCCCGAGGGCGAGTGCACCGCGGTCCTACCACAAGATCTGCGGTGGCGGTCCTCCCGCCTCCTCCTCGAGTCGTCCGGGATCACCAGCTCACGCCGCTTTCACCGCCCCTGCTGGCCAGAGCCGGGTGCCCTCGCCTCCTCGCCCTCTTGCGACCTTGGGCTCCTTCCCCTTCGCACGTCTTGCCGCTGCCCGCCCGCATCACCACTCTGCTCGGCCGCCTTTGCGCTCCATCTCCTCGAGCTCCCGCAGCCTCCGGTCTTGGTGTCCTTCCCAGATGGTGCGGCAACGGAGCCTCCGAGGGTGAACGCGACTGGGCCTTTCAAACAAGAGACATTTTATCAAACATCTGGCAGGCATAATGTCCAATGCCCCTATGGGCGAATCCAGGAAGCTCGAAAGGAAACTCATCACCGCCGCGGTGCAAGGTTGAATGGCGGCGCCCGCTGGAGGTAATGTGTGTCCCGGTCGCGCACAAGCGGATCCGCTCAGGCTCCTCGCCGGCTCCGGCACCACGCTGTCGTGTCGTAGTCCGACCGGCGAGTGCGCCGGCGCGCGTGTCCTTCGCGGCCGCAGTGACGGTCACCGGCGTAGTTGATCATCACCGTCACGCCGGTCGGGCCTCTCACCCGCAGATCGCGGATGAGCGGCAACAGCCTGCACCGCACATCGCCACCTCGCCGGATCTTGTCATCCCGTTGCTTGCCCAAAGGGCGGTCGACGCCGCGACGGGACCTGACTCGTGGTTGTCATGTAGAACCACTCGTGATGCCATCCCTTGTTGGAGGACTTAAGGGGCACGGAAATGTACTCCGCAGAATGTTTCTGCTTGAGCTGAAATCCGGCCCCACCGACCACCTTCGGGTCTTGTCGCTCGGGTGACCCTTGAGGTAGAAGAAGTAGCGGAAGAGTTCGAAATGGGGAGCGATGCCGAGGTACGCCTCACAGAGATTCATGAAGATGGTGATGTGAAGAATGGAGTTAGGGTTGAGATTGCATACAGAACCCAAAGTAGTAGAGGATGCCGCGACGAAGGGATGAGTCGGGAGGCCGAGCCCCGCAGAAAGCCCACTCAAGATGCGACCGCTGCCTCTCCGGCGTCGGAAACTCCTCCCCCGGATGCCATGCGCCAGTCGCCTTGTCCGGGAGGACTCCCTCCCAGACGAGCCGGTTGAGGCGCTCCTCGGTGCAGATCGAGGGCACCCACTCCTCGTCGCGGACGCAGCGGCTGGCGGCGCGGAGCGGCGGGGCGACGGCGACCTCGCCGGCTTAGATCCGCGCCTCAACTTCTTCCGTTGCCTGCCGGACTCATCGCTGGCTACGGCCGACGTGGCGACTCACTCCCCTAGCTACGCGTGGCGGCGCGGAGGGAGGCGGAGGCGATCTGGATCTAGGGTTTCCCCTGGCCGGAACTCAAGAATCGGCGGCGGAGCGAGATTGAAGAGCACGGGCGGAGCTAGCAAGAGCGGCAATGGAGGTGTGCGGTTTCCTATGGAATGCGGCGCGGTTCGCGCGCCGGCTCGCTCACGCCTTAAATGCGAATGACGGAAAGGGGAAAGTGGCGGCCCCGCCGTCAATCACCCCGCCACGTTCGCGGACGTGCGGTTCGGTTTCTCAAGAGATGGACGTGCGCGTTGACTGGCCTCCACGCCTCAAGCCTCGGGATGGAGGTTCCTCTAACGCCTCGAGCCATGTCACTGCTTCAGATGTGCACGTGCACAACCGCATAGAACGAGATCCCTGTGTCCATTGTTACACCCTCCGTAGCCCTCGGCCCATTACGTTTTGTCCCAATGGGCGGCCCCACACGGTGTCCCAATGGCGACAAACTCGCAGTCGGTGTAAATCAAGGTCTAATCAAGGGGATCTCGACCTCCCCAGCAAGAGACAAGGACCAAAACCACTGCTTGCAAAACCAGATAGATGAAGGAATGGGTCATTAACCTGGTCAGAACAGTTCTAAAGCATTCGGATGGAGCATGGTACTCCATAAAAGCACTCGGACGAAGCTAAAAGCACTCGGATCACTCTCAACAAAATAACATGCTCGTCGGTGAACGAGTGTTGTGATTGGTTGCCGTTCAACACACAAAAATCATGCTACCATGACGCCACTAAGTGTGTGCAAATTATGAACCTACATAGGCTGATAAGGGCTTTTTAGGAGTTTTCCTTTTGAACCCATCCGTTTGCTAACGCGAGCAGAGATAGCTTCCGGAGTGAAATCTTCCCTCACAGTACGAGGAGCACTGCCAACTGGTCTCCTCAAGGGTTTTGCTTTTTCTAGATGCGCCCACCATTTGAAGTTCCTTGAGCAACTCCTATAAGCTGTGGCTCCATCATCAACCATAGTCTTTCGCGGCCGTCCTCGTGGTCTTTTCGTCTTAGATTTTTCTGAGGCTGCATTTGCTTCTTCTTTGCTTCGAGTTCCCGTTACCACAGGATCGTCTACATCACTATCCTCTCGATGCCCCACTCCTTCTTCCGGGTATTCCAACAAGTAGGCTTCCTTCTATGTAATCATGAACACAACATGTTAAACAAGATTATTTGATGACGCAAGGAACAAGCTGCGTAAACATTTTTTTTACAAATGTAGTAAATGCACATACCGTGATAGGTTTTTCGTATGATTCCAAACGACGTCTATTGCGATCGAATGTAGCAGTGCATATCCTGTAGCAAAAACTTTCCATTTGCAACATGAGAAATGTAGTGCACATAGTCACATAACACCTTTCATTGCAATTTGTATAAATTTTTGAATTGAAAAAAAACTCTAAGACTCACACTTGTGAATTCATGAGCCAGTTTCTCTCCATCCCATGCCAGAATATATTGTATTACTAACGCGCACATGTAAAACGCAAAACGTTGTACCATAACATGAGTAACTGAATTACATCGTTAATATACAAAATGAAAAGAGTACCTGTTGGCTTGTCTCGGGATTTGTAGATATGGTAGTATTCGCGAATGTCAAATGGAATCTCAAATTTAACCCAGCCTTTCTTGGATGAATAGTCAACACAAGACTGTATGCTTTCCACCTACAACGAATGGGTACATACATGTGAAGTTTGATCATGTGCTCGATGAGTACATAAAAGTTGCTACATATACTTACCAATGTCTTCTCTTTTTCTTCATCTCGCATGCCTAAAGATTCAAGAATCATGCACTATTCCTTTTCAAAGTTTAGGACGAGGAGACCCGGTGGTTGCCATTAATGTTCATTGAGCGAAGACCTGTTGAAAGATGTATGAATGCATGGCTTCAAACCAAAAAGGAAATCATGAGATACTAACACAGATAAATACACAAAACAAAATCAATATTGCATACCAAATGTTTTCCCACACATTTTTCCGCTATACGCTTCATAAACTTTTCGCTTATCCCCCGTACTGGTTCCGTCAACTTTTGAACATCAAACGTATGTATGAATGACGTTGAGTCATTCTCAACGTTGCTGAAATGGACATATGTATTTATTACCTGCAAAATGTGGATTAAGTAAATATTAGGTGTGCGCATGTGTTTACTGACGACATGGATGTGAAAGAATATTACCTCTCCAAATATAAACCGCTCTGAGACATTTTGGAGCAATTCTCCCGCTTTAAGCGAGTGGTCGTCTATGTATACAACCACAACGTCCTCATAACTCTCGAACTAAGAACTTGGCTTCTCATCAACTGGTCCTATATTGAAATCATTGTCGATAATTGGCTCTCTTCATTTGAGTCCCATTTTAGGGGGTCGTCAGTTGCTTCATGGTCGATCATTTTGGAAATGCCCGTTCGGTAGATATATTTTATCCTGCCACTTGGAAATGTGTTGCGTTTCTACCTGCAATTGGTGATGTTTTTTCGATTACAAAGTATCATTTCTATCGTGAAACACGAACAATGATAAAACAAGTGAACATACAATACCTCAACATATGTAGATGAAGGCATATGTTGTCGAGCATGGGCAGTTTGAGGTGTCGTTTGCTCTATAAGTTTGCCCAATAGGGCACGGAGTTCCTGTTAGTTGAGACATTGTTGAAGGTTAAAGCATTATAGTACGTTAAATTGAATAATATCACGCTGGTTACCTGCAACTCCGTTCGTGTTTGTTCCTGATCTGCATGTACCTTAGCTTCTAGCCTATTGAACCTATCTTGATGTTGTCATTTCTAAACAAAGCAAATTCCTTCTTCTGTTCCAGAATCTTCTTATCCTGTTTGTGTTCCAATTCAAGAAGCTTCTGCTCCACATCTAGTTTAAGCTCAAATTTCGTTGCTTTCATCCAATGTTCAAGGCTTTGCGCTTAAATTTACTAAATTGTGAATTAACCACACAAATGAAATCGACACTTAAACATATGTCATACTTACTTCTAGGTTGCTGCTTGGACCCTCGTATGCGTAATTTGCTTTTTAACCGACACGATTGCTTCTCGTTTTCTTTGGTTTGTGAAGCGGCCAAATTAAGCTATAAACAATTGAACTAGTTAAAGATGTGCGTAACAGAGCAGCCTATATATGTGCTATGTTTGCAAACTTACAGTTCCGTTCTTCAACCTTCCATTCTCCCAAGCAATTTGTCGCTTGGCATTTTCTTCATCGAGAAGACCATAAGCGGTGGTTGGGTTCTCCTTTCATCATCATAGTTGATGTGATAACAGTCGTCCACTCTAACTCGCTCATAGTACCAAAACTATTTAAAAAATAAGCACATAAGTATGTCAAAAAATAAACATTATTTAAAGGGTTTGATGTACAGTAAAGAACTCACCTGTAGAAGAACCAAATTACCCTTCAGGTTCTTCCCCATTCTTGAAAGTAGAGATTGCTTCAAATAGATAATTCAGAGTAAATTGGCCCCAGTTGAAATGTCGAATTTGTCGTACATCTCTAACAACTTCTATATAGCTCGAACTGATGGAGGTCCCTATGGGTGATGCTATGATGACACCAATCGTGAACAAGACGAAGGCTCTCAGAAAGTCTTCGTCCGCAGGTCGATCTTTGTGAAGCATGTTTTCCAGCCCTGCTAGCTCGAGCTTGTGGTTATCACTGCTTGCAAACCTATTGAAAAGTTCAGTGACCACAGTTTCATTTCCACTCTTGATTTTACTGTTTATATGTTGCATTACATCATTGCCTCGGTCTCGGGTCCCATTATATGGTGCACATCATCCAAAGCAACCTAACCACTTGACCTAATATCATGAAACCTTGGTCGCGGTGTCGTATGCATCTACAATGTCCTGTATCATTTGTTTCCTCAAAGCGACATTAGGCATTTGAAGCAGTCCACCAAAGCCAATAGACTCAATAGCGTCTACGTGCGGTTTAGAATCCTTGAAATTTGCCACGGCTTTATAAAATCTCGTAGGAGAGTGCGTCAAACGCATCTTACCGTGCTGCAGCAACCAGTTGGCGATGCTAAGTTGCTATAAAAAATAGGCAACGTAAAGGAAAATAAAACTTCATACCGTGCTGATGGACCCATCGTGGTCGTTGTTAGTGCGATACTTGCTACCATTCGCACCTGCATAAATGTTGCAAACGAGAAATCTTCAATTTGGCATCACGGGAGAACCCAAAATCACACCATTTTATTGTACCATGCAAAGAAAATAGTACCCACCCCGCTCCAAACTTCATCATGTACAACCTGATCCCCACAAATGCAATCATGCTTTCCTAGCATAAACCTCAGATTCAACCCATTGAAAACCCATTACGGAGCCTAAACCTGTTTGCTGCAC
The DNA here is from genome assembly GCA_022644695.1 of Cenchrus purpureus. Lineage (NCBI taxonomy): Eukaryota > Viridiplantae > Streptophyta > Magnoliopsida > Poales > Poaceae > Cenchrus > Cenchrus purpureus. The sequence continues at coordinate 51,966,329 of CP053458.1, forward strand.
CTAAACCCTCCACACAAGCGAGGCAGGCTCCACGATGGCGTGCTGCTCTCCGCCCTCGCTGTGCTCCTCGTGGCCGCAGCGCTGCGAGGGATTTGCCGATGAGGCCGCCAACTCGTCGCCGCCGCCGTTCGCCGGATCCTACCAACTAAAACCACTAACACCAATCCAACGTACCTCTCCCATTATTGTTGATCGTGGCGGCGTCGCTCTCCGGCTCTGATGTGTCCATGGTTCTGGGCGTGTACCAGATCGCAGAGCAACGGAGAGAGAAACGACGAACACCAGGTGGCTTCTGTAGTAAGGAAAAGAGAAATTTAGATCCTATAATTACGGGTCATGCGACGTAAGATATGCCAAATCCACGGTTTCTCCTCGACACACACACACCTCCCACGTCGCGCCCAAATGGGCTTTTGCTTCGAAGGAAGTCCTATTTACCTCCCTGAATGGTGCGCCGAGGACTTGTTTCGTCTCTTGACTCCAAAACCATCTGTTATCTCTCCTCGAACATCCAACAGTAAGATAAGTAAAAAAAAATTAAAAACTTGCATGGACAAACCATTTTGGTTTGTAGTCACGATAAAATATTCAATTGATTCTGATAAAGTGGTGGTGCACACCCTCACAAATGCATACATATCCCACTATGATCAACCTGACTATGTCAGATATGTCGCCACATGTAATATGTGTACGACAACTATCTCCAAATCTTTTGTAAATTTACTAGGATGTACATGGAGACAAACTAAGATGTCGTGTGCACATTACACACGTAAATAAGTCGAATTTTTATCAAACACAAGCAAACTTATTGATGAACACGGATGATACTTTGATAAATAGAACATCAAAGTTACTTGTCATGTGGCCACTTAGGGCACTAGTACCTAAAGTATTACCGAGTTTCAACAAGCCACATTGCACTGACCATATATAATTACAAGCAAAAGCAACCAAGCATAACAAAAGGCATCCTTCTCAATCCTTGCTCTCATTCTTCTTCAGTTCCTTCACTGCCTTCTTCAGTTTAAGAATGGCCTTGTCATACCCCTTACCCATCTCCTCCAGCATGCGGATCTTGATACTATTCTTGGTGTTCCTTTCCTTCAGTTCTGCCACCTTGTCCATAAACTCTTTATTCAAGTATTTTGAGCTCATTGTCGCGTGGTTACCTTGAAGCAATCCTGACATGTCATAAATAGGAACATGAATTAGTACACATCGTCGTTCCTTTTTAGGCACATGAAATGCTGAATTTTATTGTTAGAGTAATTGAACAATATGAACTGAAAAAGCCGAGATTGAACCTTGTGGACGTACGAGGATGAGGAAACCGGCGCCTGGGAGTGACCGTCTCGACGGTGGGACATCATGTCCGATGTCGACGGCGCCGGCGGCGCCCTTGGGATTGACCATCTCGAAGCCCGGTGGGACATCAGGTACCATGTTCTCAACGCCGGCGGCGGAACCCCTTTAACCAGCGGCGGCGGTGGCGGTGGCGAGGCGGAGGCCTGGTGAACCCTCTGGGACGGCGCGTGCCTCGTTCCTCGCATGGCCGGACCGAGCCTTGTTCTTCTTCCCCTCCTTTGTCATCATCCCGGCGCTAGCGACTGCGAGGTCGCAAGGGTCCTGAGGTGGTGGCCGACGCACCGGCGCAAGCGGATGACTCGAGGTGATGGCGGACGCGGGCGGAAGCGGAGTAGACGAGGAGGTGGTTATTAGATGAAATGATGCGGCGGGATGGTAAAATTAGGGGGTCATTGTCACGAATTAGGGATATGCCCTAACCATCACACGATTTTCTCCCTTGACACATCCACGTCGTTGCTGGCGGCACGTGGCTCCAACTCGACCATCACATTCTCCTGGCCTTTTGCTTTGAAACAAGTCCTACCTACCTCCCTCGACTCCAAAACCAGTTGTTCTAGCTCCTCGAACCTCCTACCATAAATTTTAAAACACCCAAACCTAAGTACAAAAATCTAAAAGTTTCTTTGATAACTTATTTTGGTGTATGATCATGACATAAAAATGTCAGATGATTTTGAGAATGTTTTACTAAAGCATAAATTTTAAAATACCCTAAGCTAAGTAGAAAAATCTAAAACTTTCATGGACAAACCATTTTGGTGTATATACATGAAACAAAAGTTTCAATTAATTCTAACAAAGTGGTGGTACACATCCTCATGACTGCATACATGTCTCACTACGACCAATGTGACTATGTGAGAGATGCCGTACAACTATCTCCAAATCCTTCACAACCAAGAACATGCCTCACATAGATTCATGTGACTTCAGTGAGAGTCGTTCATGGGTGTGATGGATGCGTAGTGTAACTTTGACATAATCACAAAACTTCATGTGGTTTGCTCATGGAGACAAACTAAGATGATGTGTGCATATGTGCAATTTTGCAGAACAATTTTTCCTTTTTATTTTGTAAATTTTAGTTGATTTACTGAAGCATAAATTTTTAAATTCCCTAAGCTAAGTAGAAAAATCTAAAACTTCCATGGACAAACCATTTTGGTGTATATACATGAAACAAAAGTTTCAATTGATTCTGACAAAGTGGTGCTACACATCCTCACGACTGCATACATGTCTCACTACGACCAATGAGACTATGTGAGAGATGTCATATATATGTGTACCACAACTATCTCCAAATCATCTGAAACTTGGCTAGGATGTTCATGGATCCAAAATGAGGTATCTATGCAAAAAAAATTATAGGACATAGAGAAAAAATAAAAACAAATAATTTAAAACAAACAATGTTCAAAAAATATCCTCCCCTAGGTTTCGAACCTGGGAGTCGGGGGTTTAGAGTCAGTGGGTCCTACCATTGGACTATGTAAGTATGTTGGGTAATGACATAGATATATTATATTTAAACATAAACTCTTTTAAAAATGAATAAGACCTATGGAGGCCACCTGTCAGCACCGTATTATTATATTCTCCTCCTCCACCGAGCGCTCGCGGGAGCCAAAACCGCAGTACCGTTCCAGTAGGGCCCTCTCTTGGGAGTGAAACCGTGCCCGTGATTATCGTTATCCTTCACTGCCACGAAGTTTTCAGCCGCGATAACAGGGCGCCTGACCACGCTCCTTGCCCCTCCACCCCCGCTTCTCCCGCAATTATTATAGGATTAGAAGCAACTTACATGGAATCGGCGGCGGCCATATTGTAATTTTAGGATCCTTCCTATTTTGTTGAGCCCGACGTCACCCTACCACGATATAAGGTGCGAAGCCACGTCGGTTACGCCCCTTCCCCACGCACTCCCATCTCTCTCCTGCATCCCATCCCCACAAACCCACGCACCTCATCTCTCATGCCCACAGATCGATATGGCGATGCCCGCAAACAACAAAGCACAATCTTTGGGCTACGCCCCCATGCTCGCATAAGCCGATGCGGCATTACTTATGCCCTAACCGTGCAATATATCTCTCTCCATGCAAATCTCAATCGGTGGCCTCGAAACCCCGAACGCGATGTCTTTGCAACTGCACGGTGCATGAGGTACACATGGGTTGTAATCTCTCGGATTCGAGTTCAGCGATGACGTCTCAGATTATGAGGTAATCTTGGCAAAGCAACATTGACTTTTGTACTACACAATCCACATGCCACATTCTGCTTCTAATTTGTTGCATAGGCATTAGGTTTTCACGTTAAGTTTCCTCTTCTCGATCACGAAAGTGCGGATGCTTAAAAGGAAGGCCGAGCTACAAAGAAGCTTCTTTGCTATGAAAATGAACAAATCTACCACGCAAGGCAGATTTACAAAATGTCCCGGACTATCGATCTCAAAAGACTATATCGATCTCGGAAGGATGGTTGAAGCCGACACTGCCCACATTTAGAAGCAATGGCAAGTTAGTGTCTCACATTGAATTACTTACATGCCACTTTGTGGCTTGTTTGTTTCCTTTGCTCAAAGCGATGTTGATCTTGAGAATCATGATACTTGGTTTGCGGTTGTCGGTGATGCATGGAGCTCTCTCGCCCACCAACCCGTTGCGATCGGTAGGGAAGTCTTCTTCAATGTCGACCTATCTCGGCGTTCTTGGCAGCAGCTGCGTCGACCTCTGAACTGTCTCTTCCTTTACATGTAGCAGTAGTAGTTCCTCTAGATGCCTTGGCTGTTGAGTGATATGTCATAAATTTCCTTGGTCTTGTGAGATGTATAGCATGACAATTTATAAAATATTTTTTGAACTATTCAGCTTGATTACGAAACTTGTGCTGCAGGCATATGGTACCTTAAAGCTGCTGCAACTTGAGAATGTTTACATGTATACATGCCTTGGATGATAATATCTGTTCAACTCTAACTGAACCAAGATAAAATTTAACAAGTACTGGGTCATTAACCTGGTCATACCAGTTCTGAAGCATTCGGATGGATCATTGTACTCAATAAAAGCACTCGGACGAAGCTAAAAGCACTCGGGTGTAAAAGCACTCGGACAAAGCGTTGCACAAGTTAGACAAACGATGTGGGACTAAACTCCCGCCCACAAGAAATTTTTGGTGTAACCATATGTTTTCTGATATGGTACCTTTCAGATGGTGTAACTTGAGAATTTTTACATGTATACATGCCTTGCTATTGAGTTTCTTGCATCGATGATAATATCTGTCACATGAAACATTTTCTGGCGAACAAAAAATGAAATGACAACAAATAACAAAAAAGGATGACAAACATAAAAAAAGGGGCAATAGAGTCAGGTGCCACATGTTTGGGATCAACCTAACGAGGAAAACAGAATCACTTGACTACTAAAGGAAATGTGTTGGTAATTTCAATCCGGTCATAAGCCTTTCTATATAAGTTAGGTAGCATCCACAGGAAGGCGAGGTGGTACTATCTCGTGGTACTATCTCCGCGCCGAGAAGGTTTCTTGTCATTCGGGCGCATTGGGCTGATTTCATGAACAATTTCGACCGGACTAACGGTGGGCCCAATCGGGAGGCGAGGGCGCGCCCGCATCGATCTCCACATGTGGGGCCCACGTGTCGGCGCCCATCCTAACATTATGTTCTTCACTGAGTTCATGTAATTCCACTCTTTTTGTTTTTGATTCGTATTTAAAATTTCAAACTTGTTTTCTTCGTCTTAGAACTCCAAATGAGTTGATTTTTTCCTACAAACTTTTAAAAGCACTCTCTACCAACTAAAGGCATTCCATTTAGCTTTCAAAGTTACGTATACATTAATAATGAAAACCATTTAGTGGTGACTTTTTTATTTTGTCAAATTTTTTCTAAAGTCGCAATCGAAACGAAATTTGTCCTAATTTTTTTTGTAATGACTTACCTTGTTCATAGACACAAACACAATTTTTTGTAACTAATTTGCAAATGTTTACATTTGATTTGATTCATCTCATTGCATGCTTGTGTTCAAGTTTCATATCACATGTAGCTCGGTGTCCCTTTAGAATACATTTTTTTTCACAAAATAAAAAAAAATCTAAAAATATAAGCATGTTAGGGATGGTTTGAAACCTCTACACAACAATTTTGAGTTCAAAATTCATTATATTTTTTGAAATAAAAATAGTCAAATTAATTCAAAAAAGCATTTTAAATTTATTATTTTTGTATCTCCCAAAATCGTTTGATTTGAATGTGAATTTAGGTATACAGATCTGTTACATTCATGAGGAACTACACCAATTTTGGTGCTTTTTTTTCAAATGTTAATCTATGTACAAGGTTTAAGAATTCATGGAATGATTTTCAATTGAGTCACTGGCATGTGGGGCCGTCAATTGATTTACGTCTTCTTGACACGGAAACGCTGGTACTCTCAAAGACAGGTGGGACCTCCTCGGCTCCTCTCGTCCCATCCGTGCCCACAAGTTCCACCGAGTTCCCCTTCTCCTCCCCTGTTCCGTTAGGGTTTCGCCACGCTTCCGCCTCCATCTCAAAGATGGGCAAGGTTGGGAAGAACCATGGCCAGTCAGCACAAGCCTCTCGACAAAAGTGGGACGATCCAGGTAAGTTCACCCGGGGATCCCGGCCGAGGTGGCGCATGACGCCCTGGCCGGAGATCCTCCGCCGCCGGCGCTGAGGCCTGGCCGGGCGGAGATCCCTCCGCCGAGCACGCTACCGAGAGCCATCAGCCGGAGATGCGCTCCCGGCTGGCCGTGGCCATGAAGACCATGGCCGCGCCACCGCTGCCCTCGCCCTTGTCGCCGAGCACAATGTGAGTACGATTTTCTCCACCACTTTCCTCTCTAATCCGCGTCCCACTATCATCTCCGGCTAGGTTAGGGTTCCGAATTAGTGTTCTGGCACTTCATAGTTGTTTTCTAGAGCACTGATCTGTGCATAACTCACTGCAAATATTGTGTCTGATTAATTTTATGAGCACCGGAAATAATTAGTTGTCTCATTCAACTTACGAAGATTGATATATGGTGTCCCGTATTTTATTTCCCAATTATTGTGTCATGTTCCTATATTTGGGTCATACTGTTTCTTCAAGTGATATGAGAGGCATGATTGCACAAGTATCCGCTAAACTTACCAGGAGTGCCTGGAGGGGTGGATCCCCCTAGGCTCCTCTAATTACAAATTGAAACTCTTCATTTTGGGGGTGGTTTTGTGGGTTCTATGGAATACAAGAAATAAATTTGTTATTGAGGGGTTGTGTCCTCATTCTCCATCTGATGTAATATATAAAATGTTTTTTTTTCATGCAGCTAAGAGCAGAAGAGCAAAGCAAGTTGGACGCCGGGGTGGCGCGAGTCACAGAATGGCTGATGCAATTTCAGGAGAGTCCGAAGGAAAAACCACCGGTCGAGGACATCTTCTGAAAGGACTGTAGGGGATTTAGCTTGTGCTGTTTGTATGATCCGTTTTAGGCTTTCCTGTTTTGGTAAGCTTTTGCTGGTATTAGCCCTGGTTTTCTCTCTGGTATGTGCTAGAATCTGTAAGCTGGCAACCCCAGTGTGTGTGAACTCGTGGTGAAACCTGTACTCTCTTATATGCTAAGCAGTGCTTTTGTAACAGATGGTCGATGCTTGTGGTTGTTGCTGCAGTCGAGAAGGCAACAAACAACAAGTAGTGCTTTTGTGTTGACGTGTCTAGAATAGGGATGAAATTCCGAGTTATGTGAACTACTTCTTCTGAATCCAGTACTGATGTTCAGTATGTTAAATACTTGTGGTTTCAGCTGGTGAATGGAATTGTCCGTGTCTGACATTTTACAGTTTTGATCTTTTGATGTGAAATGCCTACGATATTTGGTTCAGCTTGTACATATGAAAATTTTTACATGTATACATGCCTTGGCTGTTGAGTTTCTTGTATGGATGATAATATTTGTCACATGGAACATTTTCTGGCAAAATAAATGGTTTGTACATTTTTCATTGTTCCTGCCTTCATTGTGCCTATTTTGTTTCTGGCTTCTTTCATGGAGTGCTTGCTGTATCGAGTGCTCAAATCTAACTGAACCAACATAAAATTTAACAAGGACTGGGTCATTAACCTGGTCAGACAAGTTCTGAAGCATTCGGATGGATCATGGTACTCAATAAAAGCACTCGGACGAAGCTAAAAGCACTCGTCTGAGTGCTAAAAGCACTCGGACGAAGCTAAAAACATGCATGTACAAATGCCTGAAATTAGATGATATTTGTCATTGAGATTGTACAAATGGTTGTGTCGTGCAATTGGTGATGAATCTCAAAAGGATATCATTCTGCATTTGTTACTAGATAGATCGGCGATCGTCGATCGATGCCTTTCCACTGTACCATCCACAAAGCCACAAATTTAGGTTTCTTTACTAATGTATAAACACTACCATTTCAGCACCATACAAACAATTATGTTTCCACAACGGCACGGTGAGATCGATCATCGAGATAAACGCAACAACCATCACCTAACAAAAGCTCATCACATGGTACCTCACTTCATACGCAATCTATCACATAATTTGCAGTGTTAATTCACCGAAAAACTGAATTCATGACCCGAGGATCACTTCACATTCAATCGGCATAATTCATGGCATCAACATACTTCAATGCCCGTCACTCGAATGCAATTACTATTCAAATGATATGTATTGTTTTGCGAGTAATTCGATTAACGAACAAACGGACACAAAATTCATTAACCATGTCATTCCTTTACATGATCTATGCGGCATAATAGACAGTATTTGCCATCCGTTATGGTTTTCTCATCCTGACAATGACCAATCACCGGTCTGTACACCTCCTTATGTCTCTGCAGCTTCAATGTTGGGGATAATTGCTGCTTGGCAGCTGAAGGGACCTTCTAATCTTCTAACCATCCAGCACTTTTCATGAAACAAAGCCCTCGCGGAGTTGAAGTTTCGGAGCTCTAATATGACAGATTTTCCACCACTCCATGAGAACAGGATAATACTGGTCAAGCCATCGGTGAAGCCATCCTGAGTCCCTGAAATTTCAATGTGCCATGCAAGTTGAGCTTACAAGTTATGTGAAAATGGGAGCAAAGATTGAACAACTTTTCATCATGCAATGCTAATTGTAAACCTGTACTAAACGACCATCTGCTCTTGAAAACATCTAAGCAACTGTCTGCATCTTCTATCAAAGCATTCATGAGACATTATCAAGTTGCAATTCGAGTTGGTTGTGAGGAGGGGCGAGTGGTAACCTCTGGATCCGCCGGCATAGAGCCGCTCGAGCAGGGGTGCCGGATGGGAGCAAGGCGGTCGCCGGGGGGGACTTTCGCTTGGAGGAAGGAAACGGCCTGGATCTGCAGGGCTGGCGGGGAATGGAGCCGCGCCGGCCCTCGGCCTTGCCCCGCCGCGACGGAGAGGCACCCGCCGCCGCCGTCTCCGCTCGACCGTGTGCAAGAGGAAGAAGGAGGAGAGGTCGCTTGTGCTCCAGTTAGGTGGAGGCTGGCGGAGCTAATCGCGGCCATCCCACGCGCGGCGCCCGTCTCACGGGCGTGGCGAAGACCTGTCGCCCTCCGTCTGCCGGCGGCGGCTGAAGCGCTACAAACCCTAACCATCTAAAAAAGAAAAAACTTTAGTAAACGAATTATACATCTCAACTATATTACTAAAAACATTATTTTCACGTTTATGAAGTGACCATTATACCCTTGTTCAAAAATAAGAACCACAAAACTGCAATTAATGTCATCTCCTAATCCCCACATTTGTGGAGGAAATGGGAGGAAAATTTTTCCTCCTAGGCCCACTCGTCATAGAGATAGGAGGAGGAAAATTTTTCCTCCATCTCATTTCCTCCCATTTCCTCTAGCCTCATAGCCCTCCGATCGACTGCTCTCGGACGACGTGAGCCAATCATTTTTTCCCCAAGGATAATAAAATTTTTCTAATTACATTGCCATTCTTATGTACAGCACCCCAGGGTCTAAGTTTAACTGTGAAGTTAGAGCAGAGCTGAGAGCCAAATGTTACACTAATTTGTTGTAAAAGCGCACACATCGCAGACAATCGTTCTTAAAAATAATTATAGCAGTTATGCGATGACAGGAAGGCTTACTTCATTCAAGACTGCCCTTGCAGAGACTGCTACCGAAACCTGCCAGAACAGAGGAGCATAGCTCCCATAATACATTAATAATTTGTGTCAATGCACCAGACATGTCAGGAGCACCAAATGTTTAACCTAATGTTCATGCAAATTAGATCATCAAAGGCATTGATGCAAATGATATGCCTATAAATATGTAATGGCTGCCACTGCATGCCTTGTGATGAGGAAAATACACTACCACAGGCTACCGACACATCAGGGCAGGCACATGACAGAACTTGCTATGTGTAGCTAACTAGCTATCAAGCAGGCTCACAGCCTCCAGCTCTAGACAAAGTAGCTAGGACCTCTTCCGTTTGTACTCTAAATATATACTCAATTAGCATGACAAGGGGAAAGAAAAGGTGCGCGTCGATGGTTACCCCTTGAGCTCAGTGGTTGCAACAATCTCACTCTCCTGCTAACTTATTTCTTCTCCATTCCAAATAAATTTTTACAGAAAGAAATATAAGCAAAAGAAATGGCCCCAAAAGTACTACTTCTCATCCCAGTTAGGGAGTAGCTCAGGAAAAAAATGTGATGTACTCCGGCATATATTCTTGTGTAGGCATAGCACCAAGCTTATACCAAGCATTCCTGGCATATTGGGATCATAAATACACATGTCAAACTAAATTGACTTTTCAAGATTAGTAAGAACATGCAGAAACTAAAGCAAAACAATAGCATGATTTATAAGAGTAAATATATCAGTTCCAGTTCTTGCTGTTAACACAAAGCACCGAAGGGACATCTTTCACACTGAAAAAATAAACACTGCAGAAGAGCTATGCATTGTGATGGACCGGATATGCTATAGATGCAGAGCAAAGACACTGAATGACAGTAAATTCATGCACTGGTGATAAAATTTCATCTTCCGGAACATGAATCGTTGATTACATTGATGCAGGCCGCGCATTGCTTGTAGTAGGAGGAGCTCGAGACCGTGCTCGGGGTACCTAGTAGCAGTATTCGAGTAAGGTTTGGAAACACTGAATAAAAGATTAATTAGATATCCATAATTTTACGATTGATGCAGGCCGACCTTTTCATTACTCGATCGCAGTTCAAAGAGCAATGGCTGCCACGAGCTTCCCCCAGCAGCTCCCTCAGCTCGCACGATGCGAGGCACGAGCACCATGGCTACTTCCGGCACCCGAGGCCAAGCAGGCACAGGGCCGCTGGTGGAGATCGGAGCAGGGTTAACAAAACCGCTACCGGTCCGGTTTACTGCGCCCGAAAAACCGGACCGGTTAACCGGTGAACCGGACCGGTTAGCTGGTTGGGCCTTTTTTTTAGTTTCGGTTAGGGGTGGTTAACCGGGTCTTTTTGCTACCGGATCGGACCGGTAAGACCGGTTACCGCGGTTTTCCGGCCGGTAGCAAATGGTTTTTTTAACCCTGGATCGAAGTAGCTTGTTGGCATATTGCAGGGTATGGTGTACGAGCTCGTGGACTACACACTCACGCTGGATTGACGCTGGCGGCGGCGCTCGGGATTGAAGTTGATGGTGGCGGTGTTGACGATCAAATTTGGTACACCTAGCTATAAGTTTACCGTTAACATTGACACTGATTTGATATTCAAACTAATGGTACTAACCCCCTTGATATAACAAGTTCGCACTTGCATGTGGTTTTTGGAGTATGTTATTTACGTATGATTTAAGCGCTTAAAGGAACATTTTTGGGTAAAGTTCATTAAGCACTTTATGTGAAGATAATGAAGCCCGATACAAGTCAAGACTCGAAGTGAATATGACTCCAAATGCCCCAAGGACCGAAGCATGAAGCCGTAAATCTCTGGGGACTTAAGCAGAAGATGTTGGAGCTTGGACGACAAGTACCCTTATCTAATTCGTAGAGAATAATTACGTCAAGAGCCCACATACAGAAGGGTGCAAATCAATAATTGGACGAGAAGTGTCTGGGAGCAAGCCGGGGCCGAACTGGGCCAAAATGGGGTCAGGTCGGTCGGCCCAGGCCGGTCGGCCCAAGCCGTCCGGCCCACCCCCTTTGACCTAGACCCTCCTCGGTCTATTTAAAGCTCCTATCCCAAAGGGCTGCTGCATCCATCCACCAGAGAGCTGCCAGAAGAAGGAGATACAACGAAGGAAGCTGACGGCCGTCAAGTCTTCGAAGGTACTTAGGAGATGACTTAGGCCACCCCTAGCCACCAAGGCCTCCCTACGCGGTTGTGCCTTGGTGGAGTTCGGGAGTCACCCCCAACATTCATCGGGGTATGTACACACACAATGGTGATATCAATCTACTTTTTATTCTAGTTGTCTCGACTTTGGTCTACTTCAATGCATGTTTTCTTCCTCATATGTGATGAATCCATATGTTCATAGTAAGATTAGATCTATTCGTGGTTATAACACCCTAAAACTCTATCACCAAATTAATGTAAGCAACATGGTGCTTTAGATTTAATTTTCCAAGGAATGAATAAATTAGCAAATAAATTTGGGTCTTTAAATATTTAAACAACATTTGAATAATTTTAGAAGCAACAAGTGCTTGTGCATCATATTTTGGTTGTATGGTTTTTGTTTGGATGTGTGACGTTTTCAAAAAACGTAAAAGTCTTAAAACCACCCCTAAACCCTCTCTCTTTCTTTCTCTCTTTTCAAGCCCAGTCGGCTTCTCTCTTTCTCTTCCGGTATGCGATGCAGAATCAGGCCGTTGTCCTGTTTTCCTCGCTCGGCCCGTTTTCTCCTCGTGCGACCCAGTTCGGCCCAACATCACTGCCAAGCTCAACCTCCCTCTCCCGATCGGCCGACAAATGGTCCGCTTGTCAGTGTCGTCCCCCACCTCCAGCCCCTCCCCCGCTTGCAACCGCGCGCCTGCCGTCTCCCTGCGCCCCGCTCCCGCATCAATCGACGCAATCAAGAGCAACTGAAGCACCGGCCGCCAATCTCCCCTTCAATCTCCTTCAGTTTCCTTTCCTTTTCTCCTCGATCAAGCCTTGAAATCAAGCCGACGACTCTCATGGCCATTGAAGGTCATTGCTCCCAACTGCCGTCGTTTTCCCTCCCTCCTTTGCTCTATATAAAAGTCGAGCTTCAGCCCTGTGCTCCCCCCCCCACACGCGGCCGCCGCTGAGCTTCGCCGCGGGTTGACCGCCGCCCAAAGCTCGCCGCCGACGGTGAACGCCTCCTCGAGTTCCCCTCGTCGCACGCGCCACACGCTCGAGGATCCCGTGCCTCGGAGCCTTCTTCTTCCTCCCTGGACCGAGCCGCACCCGGAGCGTCGCTTGAAGACCGATGCAAGCCGCCGCCCGAGCTTGAAACCGTCGCCGTCGATCCCCGTCTCTGCTTCCTCTTTGTCAAAGTTATCCTCGCCCGCAGCTTTGCACCAAGGTGAGGAAGGTCGCCTCCTTTTATTCTGCGCTTTCCGTACCGTCCCCTGCCACTCCGTGCTCGCCGGAGTTTCCCGGAGCCCCACCGTCCGCCTCGCCGGACATGATGATCCGACCATCACCTAAGTCACCTCACGATGTCTTACGTAGTGTAAACCTCAAACATTAGAACAATACTCCCTCTGTTTCGTAATACTTGTCGTTTTGGTTTTTATTCGTAATACTTGTCGTTTTGACTTTTCTAGATACATTCCTTTTGTTATGTATCTAGATATAAGTATATATACAGTTGTATAGTAAAGGGAATGTATCTAGAAAATCAAAACAACATGTATTATGAAACGGAGGGAGTAAAAGTTTCACGCTAACTACTACTCTTGAGATTTTATCTTCCCGGAAGTTCTAGCTACTGTAAATAAGGTTGAGCTTTTCGCATTCAGAGGCAGCGCGCCGCACCCCGTCCATCTCGACGCGGCAGGTGAAGAACCCGTCGTATTGAATCCACAAATCAACATCCAGCTGGTGCGCCACTCCAGACCGGCGCTCCTCGGCCATGAGCTCCAGCAGATCCTCGGGTATCCCCACCCCGCCGCTCGTCGCGTCCACCGCCACCGCCGCCGTCTTCTTCGTCTCCACGTACCAGGCGGGGGCGCGCCCGCGCGCGAGGGGGACTTCCGCGTAGGAGACCACGACGTCGCCGCCGGCGTCCCTCTGCATATCGTAGGTGTGGCCATTGTCGACGTGCACGAGGAGGTTGAAGACCGGCGACTCCCCCGCTCCATCTGGATCCAGCGCCTGACGGCTGATGCCCGTGGCTCCGACCAGCTCCACGGAATACCTGGCTGGCCCTTCTTGCATGTACCTGGTAACTTGCACGGCTAAGTCGGCCCAAAGGACGACGAAGAGCGGGATCGTGAGCAGCATGAGCACAACTTCCATCTTATCCTTCCAAGATAAGGGACCCGGCTGGGCCGCCGGCTGCTCCTCTTGCATCGCCGCCATAGCCGCCGCCGGTGGAGTAAAAATCTGCCGTCGTGTGCTTTTTATCCGCGCCAAGAAGACCAAGAGCCCAATATTGACGCCGTATCGATCGAATCCTAATATGAATCGCCGCCAAGTAGTTGTTCCTTGTTTTGAGGTGGGATTCCGTTTTTCTGTCATGCACGTCAGCTTCTGCTTAGAGTCCGGGTTCTCGTTACTCCAGGAGACCAGGACTCTTAATCGCCACTACTACGGCCGTTAATTAATTTAGATCAGATAGAAACGCCGGCCGCCAAAACCAAGGAACCTCCGTGCACGCACTGCAGCATGGCGGCGATTGCAGATGAGCACGTCCCTCTGAAGCATCCATGGCGCAGCAAAGAGCACCCATGGTGGCCATGGGTGCGGAGATGCTGCAGGATCGCGTTGAACATTTTGTTGGCGGCGGCGTTGGCGTCGTACCTGATCTGGGCCGTCCGGTTTGTCATCGACGACAGGAAGGTGGCGAGGATCTCGGTCGACCTCGCCGGCTTCGAGGGGCTGAACGCCACCGTCGGCCGCACGGTCTCCCCCGGGTTCAACCTCAGGGCGAAGGTCGAGAACCCGCGCGCCCTGTTTCGCTGGTGCTCCGTCGGCGGGCGGGAGGTGGTCTCGTACGGCGGCGTCAGCCTCGCGTGGGCCCCCGTCCCGGGCTTCTGCGCGCCGAAGAAGGGGGCGGCGGAGCTGACGGTCGCCGCCAAGGCGAGCGGCGTCGGCCTGTCGGACGACCTGCGCCGGCGCTTCGTGGCAGACTGGAACGCCGGCACGGCCCGGGTGGTGGTCGAGATGAGGCTCTTCTACGACGGCAATGGCAAGTCGGGCACGAGGGCGTACCAGGGGGTGTCTCTCGATCGCCGAGAACTTGCCCTGCCCGGCCGAGGGGCGCACTGATTGTTCGTCTCGATCAGCGATATCACAGATTGACTTCCTGGTTGAAGGCTTAGGAATTCGAAGAATTTTTTTAATTTTGACATAGAAGTCGTGTCGAGGGATCCAATTTGTGATAAAAATTTCGACACTTTCTGCAGCGTTCAGGTTGAGGGAGAGTCGACGGGGTTTTGCTGTTTCTGGAAGGTGATCTTAACGCATTAGAGCATCTCTAAGAGACTAGCAATAATTTTAGCTAAATTTAGAGATTTAGAAGCTAGTTAAAAAATAGAAAACTTCATAAACTTAAAGTTAAACCAACAGACTTCTAAACTTGAAGTTTTCATATGCTGACAGTACAAATGACCCCACGTGTCATCCCTTCCGCCGGTCCTCTTTCACCGTCATCGTGTTCAGAATCGTCTCACTCCCGTCTCCTGGCCTTCCTCGGTGAGCCCATCCGTGGGAGCGGCGGCGTAGACACGGCTCCCTAGTGAGGCCGCTCGCGACCTTTCTCGGCGCGGCTGCCCGTGAGGACGGGCAGACGCTGGCGCGGCCGCCCGCCTACTCAGGTGTGCCCGCGGCGACGGGCGGATGCGGCTCTCTCAGCTATACAACGTGGTGGGCAAGAAGTTGGTGCTAGTCCTTCGTCGTAGTGTGAGCTTCTCGATTCGTAGGAGAGTAGGAGACGATTGCTAGTTTGCTACCGATTTTTTTAGTTCTTCGGTTTTCTGTCCTGGCTTCATTTGGTTGCTTGCCCAACCGGAGATGAGAGCGCGTACGCCGCCCCCTACGGTCAGGCTCCAGCGGCGCATCCAGCCGGGGACCGGCAGAAGCAGCCACCGACGGCGCGCGGCGACAACGGCAAGGGCGGTCAGGCCAGCGACCTGCGGCTGCCGCCAATTCGACTCTGCCCGCCTCGCCCGGCGCGTGGGAAGCTGCGCGGGAGGAGAGCGCGTGGGAGGATGAGCTGGACGGGAGGAGGACGCAGCGAGAACCCATGGGATAGCGAGCAGAGGCGGCTCACGAAAGATGACGAACGGAGGGGTTTGGATAGCTAAGAAGATAGCGTGAACATAATTGACTGTTGGATCTCATGTTTACTTCAGTTTTGTTAATTTTAGCTAATCAACTTGATTTACAAAGGCTTTTGGAGATGCTCTTACACCGGTCTGTTTACCAACAGGACCCGAAGAAAAGGAAAATTACAAAGAAGTTCAAAACTCCTGTTCATCTTTCTCGAAACCTTCAGCGATCCGTTTGTCGCCGTCGTCGAAGCCGCTTCCCAATCGTCGCCGGGCACCAGAGCCAAACTCCACAAAGTGGAGGCCGCATAGGAGGGCTTACTGCTAGGCGAATCAGCCAAGAATGCTACCTCCCAGGCGCATCGGCCAACTCGAGTACCCACGACGCATCTTTCATTTCCACCGCCGGCAACCCGAGCAATACTCAGATTTCTTCCAAAGATAATCTTCCTTGAGATTAATAGGGTCAACAACATCATCACCTGAAAAAGATGGCAATGTGCTGGCCCTCGACTGCTAGACAGGTCTCCCCAGCCTCTACGTTGACGTCGGAGTAGATCGTCATCGGAGAACGGAAGAAGCTGGGAGAAATTATTCCTCTGCAACGCCGTTACTTCCGCATCACTGACGCCACCAGGAAAACCAAGTCGCAGAGAAGCCACGCTCCTCCGGCAAAACCTAACTCCACCGCCGAGCATCAGCGGCGAGCAAACCGTAGACCTAGACGAACTCGATTATGACTCGATCTACTAAAAAGATGGACCCCCGCTCCCTTTGCCACCGGCTAGAAGGCCGGAGACAAGGAGGAACAGGGGTTAGAATTGGCGGCGGCGGTGGCGGCGGCCACTTGGGCGGGAGTTCCGCCTGTGTCGCCTGGGGGCGACACGAGGGACGGGTCTTGTATAATTTTCGCTTTGCTTTTGTTTCTATGCCTGAATGTGACGGGGTTTTGCTGTCATGCAGCTCTCTCATGCCTTGGGAATTGTATACCCTAGTGAAATCGTCTTATTTTTTGAAAGGAACAGGAGGGGCCGAGGCCCCTACTGATTAATATATATTAAAATAGAGAAACAGAAGTTAAAAAAGGGAAGAAGGAAGGGAAAACAAAGTAAGAAAGAAGAAAAACAGAATTACATATAGTGAATTCAGCCATAACTCCATAGCCGGGAAGGAACTAGATTTCACTCTTAGTCTCAAGAGAGAAAATTCAGATATGAACTTCCCTTTGCACCTTTCAACCGATGGATTAATGTTGCTAAAAATCCAATCATTTCTTGTCATTCAGATACTCCATGCCATAGGGATAACAATTTCCATGAAGAAAGGGCTGATGCGATTGAAAATTTGTGGCATATAAGTTGTCATAGCCACAGTGATACCGATAGAGGCCCAACAAGCTTCGGCAAAGTCGCAGCGAAGGAGGAGGCGTGCACATGTTTCTAGTCTTTGTAGAATACACATATCACAGGTATAGGAATCCAGATGCATGTTATTATGCTATAGAATATCCCTTGTGTTGATCCCGTCCTTAAGCAGAAGCCAGAAGAAGACCTTATGTTTCATTTGACATTTGGATTTCCAAATCCATTTGAAGGCCGGGTGCACACATTTGTGGCCAATTAAGGCTTTGTAGGCTTTGGCTGCAGAAAAACCCATGTTACCCCAGACATACGTCCTTTGATCAGGGCCCGATGATAATTCAAGTTCGCTGATCTAGGATTGAAGAACTAAGAATTGAAGATGGGCTTCATTGCAGAAAAACCCATGTTACCCCAGACATACGTCCATTGATCAGGGCCTGACAGTTGAGGAGAGTTGAGAACCACTTTGACAATAGCATTGGGGTTTCTGGCAAAACAGAAGAGCTCAGGGAATTCCTGCTGAAGGCGGTGTCCATTGCACTTATCTTGCCATATCAAAATTGTGATGCCATCATGAACAACAGCAGAGGGAAGACTCTTGAAGGGTGTGACAAGTTTGACAAAGTCCCTCCACCAGAATGATCCTTTGTTATGCTGTCCTGGAAGGCGTCCATTGGCATAGTAATTATCCCAGACAAGGTGCACCTAAGGAATATCAGCTCTTGAGTAGAATTTGTGAAGGAATTTCATCAGGAGAAAGTCATTATGTGTGGACAGGTTGATGACTCCAAGACTACCCTCCTTTTTAGGCAGGCAAACACTTGGCCAGGTTGCTTTGGGGGGTTGCTTGGCATTGAGATCAGATCCCCTCCAGAAATAGTGCTTCCTATATTTGTCTATCTGATCGATGACCGCCTTGTGTAGTTTGAGGGTACAACAATGGTAAACTACAATTGAGGAAAGCACTAAGTTTACCATTTCCAATTTTCCTGCCTGAGATAAGAAAGTAGATGTAGATACCAATCTTCTCAACTCTTTGGACCAGAGGGAGGAAATCCTCAATTTTGGGCTTTGTAGTTCCAAGGGGAAGTCCTAAATAAGTGAAGGGCATGCTTCCTTGCTGACATTCAAAGGTGTTGGATAGGAGTTGCAGTTTTTCTTGGGAAATATTGATTGGCAACATTACAAATTTGTTGTAGATCACTTTTAAACCAGTGGTTATTGCAAATGAAGCAAGGAGATCTTTCAGTACTAACAACTGTCTGGGGCAAGCTTCCATGATTAGTAGGGTGTCGTCAACATACTATACAATAGGAAAATCATTCCCTACTCTGACTGGGATAAGAAGGTTGAGAGATCCTTGGTTTTTGGCTTGGTTGACCATGGATTGAAGTAGATCATCTGTTAGAATAAAGAGGAGTGGGAGAGAGGGTCTCCTGCTAACACCTCTTTTGTAGTGAAATACCTTGCCGGTACTCCATTCAAGAGGACATAAAATGTGCCTGATCCCAAGATGTCCCTAATCTAGCCAATCCATCTTTCACCAAAGCCCTTAATCTGAAGAATCTGCAGGATGGCATGGTGCTCTATCTTGTCAAAGGCCTTCTCAAAATCAAGTTTCAAATTCAGTGCTTCTTTCTTGGATGATTTGCAGATGAATGTATTAAAAAGCCGAGCAAGACAGTCTTGAATGGTCCTAGTTTTGATGAATCCATATTGATTGCCATGGACCGTAGAGATTATGACTGCAAGCCTTTCAGCCGTAAGCTTGGTTAAGAATTTAACAGAGGAGTTTAAGAGAAAGATGGGTATAAAATTTTCAATGTTGATAGGACAATCTTTTTTGGGGATGAGTGTAATATAGGAAGAGTTGATACTTCTTAGGTAGACTTACCCCTTCAAAGAAATCATTGCAGAGTTCATAAAAATCATTGGCCAATAAGGGTCAGTATTTCTTTAGAAATTCACCATTAAATCCATCAGATCTTGGAGATTTGATGTTAGGAAGTTCTATAATAATTTTATATATTTCTTCTTTTAGGAATTCTCCTTCCAGCTAGTCAAGATTTTCCACAGGGTGAATGAGTGAGGCCAAGTCGAACTCTCTCTCATTGAACTCTGAGATTCCCAGTCTTTCCTTGAAGGAGAGCCAAATAAGTTGAGCTTTATCTTCATGATCTAGCAGTTCTCTTCTCGTGTAATCTCTAAGCATGGTAATGGAATTCCTATTATGTGAAGGACCGAACTGGCGACCAGAGAGGGGGGAGTCAATGGGAGCCGATAAAAATTCTTCTCGAAGGAGATGACTTCTCCAACAAGATGAACTCGGTCGGATACCCAAAATCACACGCTCCGCACACAACCTTCCGCTTGCCAAAACCACGTAGCCACAGGAGTGCTACTGGTCCTAGGAACAAACACTACCTGCAGGCACAACTTCTACACACACACAATAGCGAAAATAACTCGGAAACTCTCTGCCTGGGAGGGGCGGTTTAACCGGGGTATGGGGGCGGTTAGACCGCCTGCTCCTGGCCACAAAGAAATCCTCCAAAACACCTCTTCTGAGCTCCAAAACTCTCCACGGTTTCACCCACTAGATCCTCTGGTCAAGGCCAAGCTAGCTACCAGAGAATCTCGATAAACAACAACTTCACCGAAAAGGCCTAGGGCGGTTAAACCTCCTACCAGGGGCGGTTTAACCTCCTGTACCCAGCAAGAAACACCTCCAAGGAAAACCTTGCAAACCGGCTCAAAACTAACCAAGAAATCACCAGAACGCTCCTCTGATCAAGGCGAACAAACTCATAGAGGATCTTGGTGAAAATCCAAACTTTCTTCGGAAAGACCTGGGGTGGTAGACTGCCCTCCCCTAGGCACAAAGATCTGAGTGAAAACCAAAGCAAATGGACTCGAAACGCTCCAAGATTTCAACCATAGAATCCCCTGGTCAAGGCCAACATGCTACCAGAAGATCTCGGCCAAAATCAAAACTTTCTCCGAATGAGCCCAGGGCGGTTAGACCGCCCTCCCCACGCGGTTAGACCGCCCTACCCAGACAGAACGGGAAAAACAAGAACCGCGGGTCAACCCTCAACTTTGCATCACCTGATCTCCCGATTCACCCAACGGATTGCAGCGAAACTTTGGGGATGCCTGGGTCACCTCATGGACGACCTCTCCCTCAAAAGAATTGAACCGAAACTCTCTCAATCATGGGAAATCACAAATCTCGTGGCTCGACCTCAAGAACTCGGGCTCCACCAAAAACCACCGAATCAGAGAACTTTCCACGGATTTGAGGGGCAAGGTCACCAAGAAAAGAGGCACAAGGTCCTTATGTGTGACTCCCACAACAAATCTCGCAAAGAAACGCCTCCAAAACTCCGCCACGAAAATCCCAAGAAAAGGCTCCGAAAATCACCAAAAAGGGAAAATGAGAGAGACAACAAAAGCCTTGAGGAACCACGCCGAATCTTCTATACATACCAAGAAAGGTTCATACAAGGTCTAGCTTGCCTCCCAATCATCCAACCCTCTCTCAAGATCTCACCATGAAGCTCTCAAGATAGTCCTCTAAAATTCTAAGGAAAAACAGGAGGGAAAATAGCAAAGGGAAATGAGCTAGGGTTCCAAGAGTTGGCTGCCATCCCACAACTCAAGTGTTTATATGGGGGCAACCAAAAGACTAAACTACCCTTACTAGCAACTAGGGATACAAGCCCCTCAAGGGCAATTTTGGAAGTCTTTAGTTTAGCACCATCGGACGGATGCGCATCCACCGCAAGCCTGCGTAGCACCAACGCAACTCTTGCGATCATGTCGCGTGTCCCCGCTCAAACTTCTCGGCTGCGACCGGGCGGTCGAGACCGCCCCGGCGGTCTTCAGCCCCAGGCGGTCTGACCGGCCCTCCTGGGCGGTTGAACCGGCCTGCCGGCCACACTCTTCCGTCGAGTCTTCGGCCTCGGTTTTGTGGCTCAACCGAGTAACCCAGTTGTTTTGTGGTGAACCACTGCAAACCCCGCAGACTTGGTGTAGCCTCCGCTAATCTCCACTCATGACTCGGCTCCCACCATGTCCCGGCTCGACCTTGGTTTTGAGGCTCAACCAAGAAACTGTCCACGACTTCATCTTGCTGTTCTTGCCACCATGCGACCCGCACTTGACCCACTGGCCACCGGTCCCTCGAACCAAGCCTACTTGTCTACTCCACACCGGAGGCCTCACCAAGCATCGACCTTTCGCGCTTGTTCTTCACCGCACTGCACCAATCAAGCCGCCGCACACCTGCAATACTTAGCCAAGAGTCAGTCCACATAACGTTGTCAATCACTCATCACACCAGGAAGCGACCATCCACCGGTCCTTGAACCACACAGGCTCTCATTATGCTTGATAGAGGCATTGGCATGGAAAAATTCAGTGCATTCATCCCCAAATTTAACCCATTTGATATAGCCCTTTATTTCTAATAAATCATGTCGCTTGAGCAAGGAATGGAGATCGGAAACAATGCCTGAAATTCCATTCCTCTAAGGTTAGGTCTCTATGTTCTTCCAAGATATCAAGGAACAAAATGACATCCTTGCAGTTTTGAATTGTTTTAGCAAGGTTGTGTAGTTGGTTCCTCCAAGCCTTTAAAACTCTTCTGAGGTTTTTATATTTTGCACTGATCACTTTTTGATGGGGACGTGGGTTCCCGATCTTCCGTCAGGAGGAGTAACTATCGATTTGGTGGAGATGTCACACAAACGATCCGGCTTCCAATCAACACGACTAGAACCCGCAATCGCAGCACCACTTCTCCTCCGGTTATCAACCGTGCATCGCGATTGACCTCGCCACGAGGGCTAATCCTTGCCTGAGAATCGAAGACACAAGCAAGAACAAGAAAGAACACAATCTAGAATATTGCGGATGAATGATTAAGTTCACAAGTTGGGGTCTCACAAACCGATCGAGCGGCGAACTGTTCTTGACAGAATGACTTAAGCAAAACCCCCTCCATGGTCACACCGACCCTATTAATAAAAGGCACGCAGGCCCTTGACTCAGGTTCGACTCAACCAAAATACAAACCGGACTCTGACTCAAACCAACAGGTAGTCTGACATAAACGTTTTTGACTCAACCATACTAATTAATGAAAACCAAAACCAACTTTGTAACTCACGTGTACTCAAATGCTAGGAAATAAATATAATATTCCAACCAGGACGTGAATAACGTCGGAGATAATTCCATTTAACCAGCTTGCTTCTGTAGTTTGTATCATTCGTATGATTCAATCTTCTTCCTGTCTTGCACGATGCCACTAATTAAATATTTGCTGAACCACATGCACGGTCTAGGTAGGTAATATTTGATCCAATATAAATATATTTTCTAGACTTCTTACTATCTTTCTTGCCCAGATTAATTCCTTTGAAAGAAAACTTAGTCCCCAAAAATACCGTATTAGATATCTCTCCTTCCTTCATCTTGCTTTTCTTTGCGTCATATACAAATGCACCAAACCGAATAATTTGAGGAGCTATGGGCTCATCATCCTCTCCCACTTGAAACAAAGCCGTCCTCGGCTTTGATATAAATTCTGGCTCTTCTTTTCCTTGAAAAGTACTACTTTTATTATTCCATTCAACATCAGCCAATGTTTTTTTCTTTATTTTTTATAGTAGAAGATGACCCAAACTGATTGCCATTAGTTCTTGGGGAGCTTCCAGCTGAAATATTGGGATCATTGTACAAGTTCCCCTGGGAAATAATTGAAGAATATACGGACACATCATCCTTGCCTCTATAAAACAAATCAAACCTTGGCTCTGTGATTTCCTTTGTAGCATGAGTCATTTGGTCCATTGTCACACCTTTCTTCGAACTAGAGATGGAACCAAACTGAATAGATAATTGTTCCATAGCCTTGCATGTATCTTTAGAATCAGAAGTAAACAATATTTGGTTATTTTCACAAGTGCTAGCTGCAGTTTTAGGATTCTCGCTAGAAACTCGGAAAGCAATAGCTTGAGGATTTGACACATCATTTTCTCTTGCACTTCTGAAAATTTCAGAATTAATGCCAGATATGAATTGATGCTAAAATAGTCACATCATTCTCCCCCTCTTGACACAAAGCAGTCCTCGGCTTTGGATTATTTTCAGCAGCCTTTTGCTTCATTTTCACGGGAGCAAAAACCTCAGCCTTAATAGAACTCTCAGGCATTGGTTTGAGAACATGGTTAACTCCCTTACGCACAAAGGAATAATTATTGGAGCGACCACTATGAGTAGCATCAAGATCAAACTGCCAAGGTCTACCCAACAGTAAGTGGCAAGCACTCAAAGGTGCAACATCACAATCCACTGTATCCACATAATTTCCAATAGAAAATCTTACCCTTGCCTTGTGTGTAATTTTCAGAGTACCACTTTGATTCATCCATTGCATATAATGTGGCGTAGGAAGTTTTCGAGTAGACAAAGAGAGCATGCACCAAATCTGAACTAAGTGCATTAGTAAAACTGCCACCATCAATAATTAACTTGCATACCTTGTCTTGAACTTTGCATTCGATCGAAAAATATTAGAACGTGACCTGTAACATCAACAATGGTGCCATCTCTCTTTACCTCTTGTGCCAACATAGAAAGTCCAAGTATCCTCGCTATCATCAATTGTGGGGGCACAAATAATATCATCCGAAGTAGCACTAGCCTGTTGTCCCAATATAGAAGAAACCTGAGAGATGTCGGCCGAAGGACTCATAGCATTATATTGCTCATTGCCGATAATAGCATCATTGCGATGAGTGAACAACCGGTGGAACTAGAGATTTTGGAAAGCAGTAACAATAGTCTTTTGCATTGCCTCAAGGGAATAAACAAATCGTCGTCGGAGCACAAAAGTCATATCATCCCATGTCCGACAAGGGTCATCCACATTAAGCCACCATTGCAAAACATCTTTATCAAATGTTTCTTCTGCATAATACATCTTTATGACGGATGTAAATCCACGGCTCCTGAAAAATTCCTCCATACCATATTCCCAATCATTGTATTCACTGATACTTGTTGCGAGAGATAGTCGCGGCATAAATTTCATTTGGTCGAGCAAATAAAGTTGATCCATTATAAATCAGCAACAATAATTCCAAAAGTACCGTGAGCAACCTAGCAAACTGATACCACCTGATAAGGACACGCTTTGCGTCATATACAAATGCACCAAACCGAATAATTTGAGGAGCTATGGGCTCATCACTTTTGCTTTGTCAATCTGCAATGTTGGAAGGTTCCAACCATGAAGAAGAATGTGTGTGAATTGATCATGTTCGAGCCAGTAATTTTCAAATTTGAATATATGAGGCTTTGGGACATTTGTGGCAGCTGAGATGAGACAGGGGGTATGATCTGAGGTGTCTCTTGAAAAGAAATTGCCCAAGTGTTGGGAAGAACATAAATCCAAGAATTAGAGGAAAAGAACCAATCAAGTCTCTCCATGAGTGGGTCTTGTTGTTTGTTGGTCCAAGTAAATTTGCAACCTTTAAGGGGTATCTAACCTAAACCAAGCTTGCTGATAGCCTCATTGAAGGCAAACATTTCCGAGATATTCCCTCCTGTCTTATTTCTATTCTCTGGGGATCTGATCAAATTGAAGTCCCCGACAATCAACCACTTAGATTCATCTGGCATTTCAATATCTCTGAACTAGTTAATAAAAGCCAATTTCCCATCGGGAGTGCAAGGGGCATAGATATAAGTTAGGATCCAGTGATCCCCAATTAGTTTGCACACTAATTCCACTAATTGCCCGAAATCATTTTGAAAAGCCAGAGAACCAATAAACTTTGAACCCTTCCAAATAATGATGCTTCCTCCTGCAGCCCCAACAGAAGGAATGAATTCCAAGTTGTCAAACCATAGAGGGCGGAAGTTCTTAATATATTGTAAGTCAAAAAATTCTCTTTTGGTTTCCTGCAGACAGATTATATCACAGCCAGATTCTGAAATTTTACTCCTTATGGCATCCCATTTACCCTCTGAATTAATTCCCCTAATATTCCAGTACAGGACTCTCCAAGCCCTCTTATGATTAGGATTATTCATTGATTAACAAAGCTGGAAGAAATAAGAGCCCTTTGGGTGCACAACATCCAAATCCAACAGATAAATTAAAGACACCGAAGCATCATCCATAAGGTTTTTAAGATAGCCAAACCAGAGGCAGCCATACACGAGCAGTTTAACAAGAAAGAAAGCATCCACAGAGTTCCAACAATAAAAGGAGGACAAAGAAAAAAAGGCTGCAAAAATCATCAACCAACTTTCTTGGCCGGAGGAGGCAAGATAATCAGGGGCAAGCTTAGTTTTGTTGATCTTCTTCATCATCATTCTTGTTGTGCTTCTTCTTCATCATCTTCTTGCCCTTCTTTATCTTGTTAGTTGCCTTCTTGTCATCGATTATCTTGAAGGTCTTGGGCTTGTTCTTCAGAGCTTTTTAGAAAGCTTATCAGAGGAATCTTACACAAATTTTCACCAATGTCTTTGAGGGTGTTGAGGGAAACAGCTGGTGGGTGAGAGGAGCAAGCAAGGAGTTGGCATAACATCATCTCCAAAGTTTTACATTTAGCAATGGTGTCAGAAATGACTGGTTGATGGTTTTTGTGAAATCACCACTAGGGTGATGTTTTATTATGAAAACATGTTGAGTGGGCACTCTTAATATTACTACTGGGTACAAGACCTGATAATATTATCAAGAGACTTCCAGGGAAAAAATTCAAATGCAAAAGAGGAGTTAGGCAGGGAGATCCCCTATCCCCACTCCTCTTTGTCCTGGCAGCTGAGCTTCTTCAGTACTTGGTCAATGACTCAAAGGCAGCTGGTCACCTTTCTGTGCCAATCCCACATGGCTCTCAGGATTTCCCAATAGTACAATATGCAGATGATACTATTTTAATCATGAAGGCTGATATGGCTGAAGTATTACATCTGAAACAATTGCTGAATGACTTTGCTGCCTCCACTGGATTGTGTGTCAACTTCCACAAATCCTCCATGATCTCCATTAATGTTCCTGATTCTGATATGCAACACCTTGCAGCTGCCTTTGGATGCCAAATTGCTACTATGCTGTTCACATATCTTGGACTGCCAATGGGAACTACTAAGCCACGCATGGAGGATCTTACACCCCTAATGGACAGAGTGGAAAGAAGATTAAATGCCTGCTCTAATTTTCTTTCTTACTCAGGACGGTTGGAGATGGTTAACTCAGTAATTACTCCAATAGTGACCTATGCTATGTGCTCTTTCAAACTTCCAGTTGCAGCTATTGACAATATTGATAGAATAAGGAAACAATGCTTATGGAGAGGCACAGATGAGAGCAAAAAGGGTGGTAATCTTGCGGTCTGGCCAATGGTGCAGAGACCTTAGGACAAAGGTGGCCTTGGGATTCTTAACCTACAGCTTCAAAATGATGCATTATTACTTAAGCAGCTGCACAAATTCTACAATCATCAAGCTGTGCCATGGGTTTCTCTCATTCGGGACAGATATTATACCAACAAAGTTCCACACCTCTCTGCTGAAACGGGATCATTCTGGTGGAAAGAGCTTCTTCGGCTCAATGTCCTATATAGAGGAATTGCTAGATGTCACATTGGTAATGGGGCCTCGGTCTCCTTTTGGGAGGATCTATGGGCTGGCGATGTGCTTGCCCAAGCTTATCCAAGATTATACTCTTTTGCAATTAATGATGATATCTCTGTCCATCATATGCTGCAGGCTGAAGACTTAGACTCTATTTTTCAGCTGCCTTTATCCCCCCAAGCCTTGGTGGAGCTGTCTGATCTACAAGACAGGCTGAATTCCATTGTATATGATCCCGATGGGCTTGACAATTGGACCTTCTCCTGGGGATCACCATCTTACTCTTCCAGAAGATATTACAAGATGATCTTCAATAATCTCCCAGCTTCCCCGGTTTTCAAAAAGATGTGGCATGCTAAGTGTATTCCTAGAATCAAATTCTTCATGTGGCTGATTCTTGTGGACCGGTTGAACACTAGAAGCATGCTCTTAAGACGGAATTACAATGTCCAGCCCAATGCCAATTGTGTGCTTTGTTCCTCTGCGGTGGAAGAGGACATCGATCATCTCTTCTTTGTTTGCCCCTTTGCTCGGGCGTGTTGGCTGAAATTGGGTATACAGTGGGATATGTCTCTTCACTTATGTGAGAGAATTCTCAGAGCTAAGCAGCAAGCAACTTCTGAATTTTTTATGGAGATCATCTTGATAGCGCTCTGGGAGATCTGGAACCTCAGGAATTTTAAGATTTTTGACAATGGTGTACCTTCGGTTAGGCTTTGGGTTCGTAAATTTAGAGATCAGGGCTACCTCCAACTCGTGAGAGTAAAGGAGGATAAACATGCTTCTTTTATCCTTTTTCTGGAGACAGTCTCTTAGGTTGTATCTCTGTACTCTGTAAATATCTCTTTTTCTTTAATATATAACTGTGGGGAACTCCCCCACAGTCTTTTCTGTCAAAAAAAATTATCAAGAGACGAGCCTTATTCATGGGGTGAGGATGTATCCGCAAGTGTACATGTACATATTTATTAAAACCAGTTGTAGCATTTCACCCATGAGTATTCCCAAGGGTATCATTATTTATATTTTACCAGGAGATGGACTTATGAAAATATGTATATATATGTGTGTGTGTGTGCATGTCGTATGGATATATCGGGTACATATCAAGGACAATATGAATAAGTAAAGCGGACCAAAGCATGATGCAGGGGTAAGTAATGAATAAGATATATGACATATATATGATATGATTAGGGGTAAGTGACACACACACGACCATCATCTTAGATAAAGAATAAAGATAAACTAAAGGTTAGTAGGAGGAGGCACTAGAGTCGTCCTTAGATCCGTATATACTAGCAAAGCATACATCATATGGTTAGTCTAGATCTATCCTATTGCACCAAGGAGAATACACTCCCCTAATCTGCCAGGGTAGCATATCTTTTCAGAACTTCGACACCATAGACTCACGTGGGGGAATACAAGGGATGTACAGGGCTGTCACCACCCGTACACCTACCCCTCAGACCATGGAATATGATCATCTGTTGTGGATCCTACGACACCTGAACATCACGCCCACGGCTGTGATCACTACTACTAGCCCCGCGGAACCCGAGCCATGATGACCCACAGGCATAGAGCTAGAGCAAGCCCGAACGCACACCCCACCGATACAATAAGGTAAACCTATACTAAACATACTAGTATAGCACATGAAGGTATATAATAAGCTATAACATACTATAAGAGTAGAAATACCAAGTTCTGTATAAATACGAAGGATACGAGTTGAGTACAAAGCCATACCGAAGGACGGAGGTTGAAGCCAACTGACTCGAGGTGATTGCTCCTACTAGCGAAAGCTCTAAGCCTAAGCCCCACTACCTAGACTAAAGATTACAAATGAGGGAGAGAGAGAGAGAGAGAGAGATGATCTTGTGTGTTGTGAAGGGGGGTGGAGGCCTCCTTATTTAGGGGTGGTAGAGGCGGTTCCTAGGGATTCTTGGTGCCAACTCCACCGCCAACCGCCTTTGCCAAGCCTTGGCGCCAAAATTGGGCGGCAAAGGAGCTGGGGCTGTTCGGCCGAACCAGACCTTGCCCATTGTTGGGTATTTTAGCGACACGAATAAATCCATAGCGCGGATACGGTAGCTTTCACCTTAGAGTATTCCAAGGGTATCGAATCCAAGGGAACGTGTGTGCACTAACTTCGTATAGTCGGTCCAAGGACACACCCAGTTAAGAGGCAAGGATAGAGAGGATTCCTAAATATAGCACTATAGATGAGATTAAAGGTCGATCTCTAGATAGAACTTGGCTTAGGGTACCGATAGCCCTGACTTAACAGGCGACTGCACGCAGCGGATCTATGTGGAAGGAGCTCTAACTATATCCGGTGCGGAGGATCAACGAGGGCGAAGGGCTGTCACCACCTCTGGACTGCCTCTACCTAACCTTGGGATAAGCCGAACGGATGATAACCGGTAGCGTGTCACAACGTCCATGTTGTGGTTACTGCCGTAGCCAACGAACTACGACACCCTATACTAATAGAACTACGACCACGGAGAGGCGATCTCACTCACTATAGGTACTACTAGCTTATACTAAAGGCATACGAGAGCACTCGGTCCCGTACTATGCTTGCAACGTGTATGAGCGACTTACGTACGACGCATAAACCAAGGATCTACGCACTAGGAGAGGAAAAAGGCTACTCATGCAACCTAGCATAAACTATTAGAAAGGAATCACAAACACACTTTATTCTAATCAGAGCATGCAAGCATCCACTTTATTCTAATAGACTAGTCATACAAACGGGATACAAACTTATGCACCTAATCATCTAGATCGAGGAGACGTGTTCGTGAAGAACACGCGCCTCTAAATGATGAACAGGCGAAGAACACAAGAACATAACACTTGCACTTTAGTCTAAATAGAAAATGCAGAAATACTCACTTTACTCTAATTGAAGAACGAGCATCCATAGAGGTACATACCTCTCACTCTTTCCCTAGCTTTGATCTAATCAACTACTCCACACTTACACTCTAGAAGGAGGAGAGGAGAGCCTCTCCTCTCAAGAGAGAAAATGAGAGAGGAGGAGAGGAGTTGTGTGTCCTATTCTCTACCCCCTCCACTTTTATTTATATGCCAAGGAGAGTAGGAGGAGCCCCCTTGGCTGCCATGGGCGCCCCTATAGGGTGGTGACATGTGGCGCTGAGGAGTGGGGGCCGAGTTGTTGTATCTTGCGTGAGAAGGAGCTTGAGGCGGCTTCCTTCCTGCGTAAGCTACTGAATCTTGCGGTGTAAGCTTTTGGGAAGCTACCCATTGCAGCCACACTTGTCCATGCGCCCCATGATGCTGATGTGGTGTGGACCCGCGCCAGGTGTGGGCCCCGCTGGTGGGTCCTGCGTGACGAGGTGTCGGCCCCAGGTGACATCATCTATCATTTGTTTGTTTATTTCATATCTCGTGCATACGAACTCTGATGTAGGCAAATAATATATCCATTTCGATCGTCTCGATGAGCTCGTCACAATGGTGCAGTCTAAATTGGCATTTGAGGTTGTTTATGATGACGTCCTATATAAGCCATTAGATTAGTTGCTCTCAACTGTACCATTTAGCACGTATTTCGGTGTGCCCTGCAACAAAAGATAGAAACACCAACACTTGTGTAGATTGTCAGTATAAAGCCCTACCCTAGTGTTGATGCTCACTTTTTATTTATTTTATGCAGGAGTTGATGGCATAAAAGTGGTACTTAACAGCCGTCAACACCCATTTCGCCACCCCCTTTGGTTGGTGGGACCCTGGGATCCTAGAGTCGCCTTGTCTTGTGGGCCCACTTGAATTGAGTTGTTTTTCTTATGGTTTGGGCCCATTCTTGACCATGCAGGATCACCATATTTCAGTCTTTGTGTAAGTCTTGTAGTTCTGTGTGGTTTTCCCCTGTTTTTAGCTTCTCATCCCTAAAATGCTTATTGATAGAAACTAGATAACATGTTAGTAAGAGATGCTAGTTTCCTCTTATTCCGAGTAATGTTTACGGCTTAATATTTGCTCTAAGGACCGTCAACACAAGGCAATTTTTGTTGGGACAAATAGGCTGTCTAAAGCCTCCATTTCGGCCTTTGATTCTAGGACTCCTCCTTAAAGCAGTCTCAACCAAGGGAGAAGAGATCTTGAGAGGGATGTCAGCTTGAATGAGTGACTCTTGATCAGTCGACACTAAGGGAAGGTCAGGATCATCACAAATAACCATTTCACTCTCTAGGCATGTTGAGGGCAAGGCAAAGGGCAGACTCTCCTCAGAAGTGCAACATTCTATCATCACTTTCCAAGATTGTGAAGCAAGGAAAGACTTAGCCCAATCAAAGTTATTGGGGGATAACAACATTGTTAGGAAAAAGGTGCCCATTCTTTAGGAATTGTTGGCGGTCAAATATGACACCCCTAGAGCACTTGTTACACATTGGTTTCAACTTTGATTTGGAACTAACCCGCCACTAGGCATACTAATGATGTAACAAGTTCACTTGTGCATGTGCTTTTGGAAGTGTTATGTTTACATAGAAAATTACGAGCTTAATGGATAAGTTCGCATTGAGTTCAGAGGATGCTATGCAAGAGGATCAAGTAGCTCCGTTCGTATGCAAATACAAGATAAACTTACTTCCAAAGATGGCAAGAACCAAGATGCAATGACAAGATATTCCCGAGGACCAAGATAAAAGACCAAAGTTCATGCGACAAGACCCCTTATCTTGATCACGGGGATAATAACGTCCAAAGCCCACATGCAAAGGAGGAGAAGGTCTAGTCGACGAAAGAAGCGTGCACGAGGAAGATGGGCCCAAGGTGGGCGAGACTAGGGTTTCATCTCACTACAAGTCTATGCAAAGAGGGAGACACACTAAAGGGAGCCGATGGCCGCCACAAGTCCTCAAGTTGCCTAGGAGATGGCTTAGGCCATGCCCTAGCCGCCATGGTTGGCCCTGCGTGGTGAAGCCATGGCGAATTCTAGAACCATGCCTTGAATTCATCAAGGCATTTGTACATTCGACATTCGATGGTGATATAAATCATTCATTGTCCTTACTTTGATCTACTACGAGTCATGCTTATTCATATGTGTAGCTACCATATGCCCATAGTAGGAATAGATCTGATCATGGTGATTAGTCTATGTCTTGCGGATTCATCGTAGTAGTGCATGGGAAGTCGGTGGTTGATTACCCTCATGTGGTGATAGCATGCGGGAGGGAAAAGGTCGAACGAACGTGTAATGTTGAGTTCAACCTATGATGAGTATCATGAGTGTCACTAGGTAAAGCTTTGGGAAACCTTAGGCGTGTCGCTGACGCGCACCTTGCAATGGCATTCACAGGAAAGTACTAGGTTACCTCTTTATCAAGGTACAAGATTAGATTGATCTTCATCTTGGCCATAATTGCAATTAGAAGACGGTAGGCTTGGGTTACCTTTGGTCGTGTTACTTTGTGATGTCCGAATGTGATCATTCATCCATACACACTCATGTTCACCCTCATATGCAATCTATACCTAATGTTGGATTAGATCCGTTAGCTAGATAGAAAACCTTAGGTAGTTCAATGTCAATCCACAGATTGATAAACCTTGGGGGGATACTCTAAGGGAAGAGCTTCAATGATCCGTGCGCTTGCGGTTCGAACTTGACGCGCTTATGAGTCGTAAATCAGCGAGAATCGAACCACTAAACGGATTACGGTGAGAGAAATTCTTGGCCTAGAGCCTGTACAAATCAACACAGTTTGATGGGTTGGGCTTTGAAGTTGAATGAGGCAAGTGCCCAGGATGAGGAACAAAATTTTCAATCACCCTCACAAGGCCCACATTCAGGTTCAAAGTCAAAACGTTGGTGGGAAGGTGATGAACATGCATATCTTGAGGTGCAGGCACTTCCATGGCCTGAGTGGCAATTTCTTCATCATTTAGTACCTCATTTATCTGAATTTCAGGAGCCAGGAGGTCTTGTTAATGAAGCTAAGGACACACTAAAGCAGCTGGAAGCACTTCATCAGGGAATTGAAAGCTATCATCCTCATGAGGGGGTTCTGAAGGACCGAAACTGGCGACCACAGAGGGGGGAGTGAATGGGAGCCGATAAAAATTCTTCTCGAAGGAGATGGAAACTCCAACAAGACGAACACGGCTTCCAACACACTTCTCAGACTCAACTACCCAAGTTGGCCAAGACCACGTAGCCACTGGAGTGCCACTGGTCCTAGGAACCAACAATTCAACCACACGAACCAAACACCCCAAACACGCAGTGAGCGCGCACGACACTGTGTCACACCGGTCAGACCGATGGCTCCTGCCGGTCAGACCGATAGCTCGGTCGAGCCAGGTGGACTCTGCCGGTCGGGCCGGTGACACTCGGCGAGTGCAGCAAAGTTCCAGGAAGCCTCAGTGACTTCTCTAGGCCCTGGAACAAAGAGCACCTCCAAAACTCAAACTGCAGGGGAAGAAAACCCTTCACAAAACCTAGCAAAGCTTCTCGAAACCTGCCAAGAACTGACCAGCAACAACTCAGCTCAAAGACACACGAACCAGGCAGTTCACCCGAGGCAAATCCCACAAAGGGCTCGCACCGGTCAGACCGGTCAAAACCAGATCCAAATCCAACTCCCGATCTCCCGATTCGCTCCACGGTTTTGCACAAGACTTTGGGGATAGTAGGAACACCTCATGGGCACTCCATAGCCAAGATTTGGTCCACCAAAACTTGCTAGAACGAGAGGAATCGAAGAAATTCCGCCAAGAACACCTCTAACCCTAGAGCCAAGAAAACCCCAAAATTAAGCCCCTTTACTCACGGATTTGGGAGGGGAATCAAAGGGAAAAGAACCACGAAGGGTTCATGCATACATCCCCCACCAAATCCCAAAGAAAGGTCTCAAAACCGCCTCAAGAAAATCGCCAAGAAAAGGCTCAAAACCACCAAAAGGGAAAGCGGGAAGAACTCAAACAAGCCTTGAGGAACCACGCGAATCATCTATACATACCATGAAGGTTCATACAAGGTCTAGCTTCCGCCCGATCATCCTTCCCTCTCACAAGATCTCACCATGAAGCTCTCAAGCTAGTCCTAGAAATTCCAAAGGAAAAAGGAAGAGGAAAATAGCAAAAAAAAAATGAGCTAGGGTTCCAAGAGATGGCTGCCATCCTCTCACCACTTGGGTTATATGGAGGCAAGCAGAAAGACTAAAATACCCTAAGTCTAATACTAGGATACACACCCCGAGGGCACTTTGGGAATCTTTGTCTTCGCACCATCGGACGGATGCCCAGCGAACGCAAACTTGCTTAGCCTCGATGTAAGCCTTGCGATCCCGACGCGTGTCCTCCGTTTCGAAGTCTCCGGAAGCCGTCGTCGCACCGACACCACCGGGTCCGGGCCTTTGGTCTTGGCTTTGTGGATCAACCAAGGAACCCGGTGGTTTTCGGTGAACCACCGAAACCCCATGAACTCGGTGTAGCCTCGCAATCACCACTCATGACTCGGCTCCCACGTAGTCCGGCTCGACCTTGGTTTTGAGGCTCAACCAAGAAACCATCCATGACTTCATCTTGCCGTTCTTGCCACCATGCGGCCCGCTCCACTTGTGCCGGGTCCCTCGAACCAAGCCTACTTGTCTTCTCCACACAGGCCTCACCGTGCTGACCTTTCGCTTGTTCTTCACACCGCACCAACACCAGTCAAGGCCAAGAATCGGTCCACACGTTGTCAATCACTCATCACACGAGGCGACCATCCACGGTCCTCGAACCACAGGCTCTCAATCTCCCCTTGATGAGTGCATTGACAACACACATTTGGTAACCAAGAGAAAAGGAAAAGAAAAGAAATGACTCCAACAAGCGATCGAAAGCCAAAGGAAAGGCAAAGAGCAAGATCACTTGAAGAAGGCAAATCTCGGACCCTTAGGCAAGCAAGCTCGACACATCCGAGACAAAACATGCTCAACCAAAAGAGCACAAACCACCAAATCAAAGCTCGAAAACCACAAAGAGCTCCCCCTGCACACATGCAAGCTCCCCCTGAACCAATGCAACTTCCCCAGGACGGTTGCATGCAAACCACTTCACAAAAGCGAGCAAGCGTCACTTTGCTCACGACAGTCGACCGGTCAACCCCGGTCAGACCAGTGCCCAACATGTGAACATGGCCAGCACTGACCCGGTCGGACGGTGACCTCAACCGGTCGGGGCAGGTGCTATGAAACCCAGAAATGGCTCGAAACCACCTGAAAACCCTCCAAATGCGTTCAGTAGGCCAAAACATGCTCAAACTTCTCCCCCTTGTTGGCAATGCATGAATCAAGCCAAAAATAGAAAAATTTCAACCTAGAGCTTCTCAAATAGACAAAATTCAACATAGCATGCTACACATATCCAAATGAGCAAGTTAGATACTCTATAGCTTCGTATGGACAAAAACTACAAGATCACCAAGTTTCACAACCATTGGACGAAGCTAAAATAGAATTGAGCATTTTTGCAAAAAATTTCCTCTCATGAGCAAAGTCCTAAACATGAGCAAAACATGTCAAAATGGCAAAGCCACACAAACTTCATGCTAGGACAACCATTTTAAGCATAAGACCATCATAAACACCCCCAAGCACCTCATGTCATGTCAAAGCATACCGAGCCATGTGCTTACTTCTATGTATGAGACTTCTCATTGGTAAGCAACATGCAAGCGGTTTTAACACCAAAAGCAAGTAAATTAAGCACATATGACATGGGAGCACATTTTCTAAGCAATTTACATTTCATTTTCAGATTTACAATTGGTACATGAAATGTCTTTGCGACAAAAAGGAACTTATGCCCCTCCACAAGATAAAGCATGGGGGCTAAACATTCATGATGGCAAATGAGCCTTTGGCCCCATATGATCAAAATAAGCTATCCAACCACAAATTAAGCATAGCCAAGCCACAAAAACATGTCAAGATCATATAAAGGCATTTACTCACAAGAGAGCATATATATGACATTTTTTGAAAAACATAGCCATCAACCATGGATATAAATCAAGATCATCAAGAGCTAAGCCACACTAAGCCATATCATACCAAACTAGCTCACAAGGACATATATATCATACCATGGTGAACAATGTATATAGGAGAAGCTTTTCCTACAACAATGCATATGATACAAAATGCATGCAACCTATCATACAAAGATGACTATACATCATGTTACATATGCAATGCAAAATGCAAGAAATGCACAAAGGAAAACTATACATATGCTACAAAGGAGCTCCCACACCCAACTCAAGAAATCAAACAAACACCAAGCTCCCCATAAGCAGTGAAAGTTCTTGATCTAGGGGTTTGGTGAAAATATCGACTAGTTGGTCATGTGTGGGTACATGGATCAAAGCGATTTTCCTTTTCTCGTTGTCTCTCGAAATGATACCTCACTTCTATGTGCTTGGTTTTGGAATGGAGCCTTTGGGTTCTTTGCAACACTTATGGCGATTGTGCTATCACATTGAAGTGGGACATGGGTATACTCCTCACCAAAGTCACTCATGGTGTATGTGATCCAAAGGGCCGAGAGCAACAACTAGCTGCGGACAACATATTACCTCGGTAGTGGATTGAGCAACACTTTCATTTGTTGGAAGACCAAGACACCAAAGAAGATCCCAAAAAGCGGCAAGTCCAGTGGACTTCCTATCCAACCGACACCGGCAAAATCCGCGTTCGAAAATCCATGAAGAGCCAAAGAAGACGCGGAATACCAAAGGCGAAGTCGGGAGTATGTCATAAATACACGAATATGCGCTTGACGCTTGCCGATCACGAAGTCCTCGGAGGCGGCTTGAAAACCGGCGCACAGACATCACAGGAATTGGATGTCCGGCCTCGTCGCCGTCAAGTAGAGGAGTGACCCGATCATGCTTGATTACTCCGGTCCACATGCTCACCATCCTCGTCGCATCAAGAGCGTAGTCGTACTCATAGGCGTCGCCATTGCCTTGGAGTCCTCCATCTTGAACTTCCTCACAATGTCCTTGGTGTACTTAGCTTGGTGCACGAATGTTCCTTCCTTTGATTGCTTGATCGAGGCAGGAAGAGCGCAACTCACCATCATGCTCATCTCAAATTCCTGCTCATGTCTTACGCAAACCTTGCAACTAAAGAGTTAGACCAGCCACCAAAGACAATATCATCCACATACATGCACAATCGGGATATCTTTGCCTGCACGAGGAGAAACAAGGTCTGATCTACCTTCCCATCTCGAAACCTCTCTCAAAGCGAGAAACCCCTCAACCCTACCATACCAAGCTCTAGGCGCTTCAACCCATACAACGCCTTCCTCAACTTGTACACGGTGAATACTTCTCACTCTCAAACCCGGTGGTTGCCTCACATACACTACTTCCTCCAAAAACACCGTTTAGGAAAGCACTCTTGACATCCATTTGGTACAATTTGAACCCTTTAGCCACGGAAAAGGCTAGAAGGATCCTAATCGCCTCCAAAGCAGACTCACGAGCAAAGGTCTCCTCGTAGTCGATCCCCTCTTTCGACTATACCCTTGCGCCACCAACCTCGACTTGTTTCTCACCATTTCTCCTTTCTCCCTCTTTATTTTCCACCCATTTTGTCCCAATCGGCTTACACCCGGTGGAGGATCTACCAACTCCCAAACTTGGTTCCTCTCAAAATTCTCCAACTCCTCATGCATTGAATTAACCCAATTGTGATCAGATAAAGCGTGTCCAATGTCTTTAGGCTCAAAGTAGCAACAAAAGCGCATGAGCAAAGTGAGAATTGTTTGAACCCTCGAGTAGTCGTTCATTGATGTCGCGATGATCCTCGGTGGGTGATCCACTTGAACTCGCCGGGGAGGTTCTTGCCTTGATGCTACCTCCCCCTCAACAGCAGCTTCGTCTTGATCTGGGTTTGTTGTTGTAGGTGTGGGAGAGGGACCGTTCACCACCGTAGTCGAAGTAGTAGGTACATGCTCAGCCGCACCACACCGCCTTCATCGTCTCCATGTTCATGCTCCTCCTCGAAAATCTCCTCGCCAAGTTCATCGTCACCTGCACACTCAAAAACAAAGTGACCACGTGGGGTGTCTCGTCGAAGATAACCTCGCAAGTCTCCACGATTTGGTTAGTTTCAAGGTTGAGCACTCGGAAGGCTCTAGAATGAGACGCGTAACCAAAGAAAATGCCATCGACAGACCTAGCCTCGAACTTGTCCAACTTTTTCCCTTTCTTAAGGATAAAGCATTTGCATCCAAACACATGGAAGTAACTCACCTTGGGTGTGCGAGTGCATCAACTCATAGCATGTTTTCTTCTTGTGCACCACGAGGTAAATCACATTAGGACACATAGCACGCGGTATTCACCGCCTCAACCCAGAACCTTCTCGAGTCCTATGCTCGCCGAGCATCGTCAAAACCATCTCACACAAGGTTCTGTTTTCCTTTCAACCACGCCGTTACGGGAGGCGTATCTGGACTCAGCGGTGTTCAAGACCCAAGTCATGGCAAGGTTTGAAGTGAGAGTTTTTAAATTTCGAGCCATTGTCACTGCGGATCGCTCGTATGGCATCTCCGTGCCTCTCGTTTCTCAACCCCAAGACAAGATCTCGAACAAAACCAAACGTCTCCCCTTTCTCCTCAAGAAAGAAAACCCACACATAGAGGTAGTCGTCCACCACAACCAGGACGTGCCACTTCCCACCCACGGATCGCACACGTGGGCCAACAAGGTCCATATGGAGCAGCTCACATGGACGCTCCGTCATCACATCGGTGAGGGGTGGATGGGAATAAGCTACCATCTTAGCATGCCGACACGGCACACAAACAAACTCTTTTTCAAACCTCAGCCGTGGCAATCCTCGAACCAAATTGAGTTTACTCAAGCGAGACAAAAGGTCAAAGGTTAAGTGACCCAACTTCCTATGCCACTTCCACAACTCACTCGAAGATCCAGCCAAGAAACAACGCTCCACACCAGAAGACTGAGAGAAATCAGCTCGAAACACTTGACCCTCGGGAACAACCATGCAAACTAGGTCCCCTCGAGAATCCAAAATCCGAGAACCACCAGGCCGAAACAACACCTCAAAACCCTCATCCAAAAGCTGGGACACAGAAAGCAAATTGAACCCGAGCGATTGAACAAGAGCAACCCGCCTGAGAGTGACCTTGTCACTTACCTTAATCTCACCTTCTGAAAGCACACACCCTCGACCATTGTCCCCAAAGGTGATATATGTCTTGGACACCACCGGGACGAGACTTGAGAACCACCCCTTGTCTCCGGTCACATGTCTCGAGCAGCGGGTCAATCAACCAAACGTTCCTCAAGTCTCCACACAGAAATTCAAAAGCGAGCGTGAGTGAACAAGCGACTCGACCGGGTTAGTACCAAAGAGTAAAACCGGTCTTGAGCCATTTGCTCCAAAGTGGGGTTAGCACAAACATATCATCACGCCGATCAAAACTACCACCACGAAACCACCACAGGGAACCACCCCTGTCTAGCGGAGGAGAACGAAAACCACGAAAGGAAGACCATGGACCGTTCCTCCTTTCCATCTCAAAGCTCGACTCCTCCACCCTCGTATTGAGCACGGTGGAGAACATCTAACAAACGACCACTTGCAAACTCTCCGGACCAACCACCAGAACCACGACCACGGACCGGGCCGAGCATCCGTGCGAGCACGAAAGCAGCTGCATGCGCGGACCACCCAGTGCGGCCAGGTGAGTGCCGATCGGCCGTGGTGCTCACCGGCACACTGCCACCTTCGATCTCCCCAAGCGGAGCAGTCCTCACAACCACCTTGGCCCTAGGCATTTTGCATACGAGGCTCGGTACACCATCGAAGGGTGGTACACTGTCCTTGCCACTCCTTAGCCATTCTCTCCTCACGCTTCCTTTTGAAGCAAAACTCACCCTTGTGACCATCTCTCCCACAATAGTCACAATGAAACCGTATGAGCTTGGGTTTTGGCTTGGGTTGGGGCTGCTCACTTGGTTTCTCCTCTCGGCTTCTCACCCTTCTTCTCTCCAACCTCACTCTCCTTGGAGCTCACAAACTTCACGGTTTTGGAAATCATTTGTTGGGTGAGGAAATATGGGAGGATCGGGGTTGTGTCAAGTTTGTTTCTCGGTGGGTTGGGCTTAGGAGCATAGGCATTTTGTGGAAGGTTTTTGGTGAGCTAGGATATCACCAATCTTCTCTCCTCCCTCACCACTGCACTCTCCAACCTTCTCCGAACCAAGCGCTTGCCCATCATAGCGCTTGTATGCCTCTATCATCATCCTAAGTGGTTCATGACCGACAACCAACCCATTATTTTCCTCAACTCATCATTCTCATCCTGCAAGCGATCCACATAGTGTGCAAGTTCCAGATTTTTCAAAGCATGCAATTCACATGTAGAGCAAGAAGTGGGAACAGTTCTTTCAACTTAGCCTCAAGCGAAACTGTGTAAGCATGCATCTCATCAATCTTTCCATGCAAAATAGGGCAAGAAGTGCAAGCACCTAGCAAAGCAGGTCTAGACTTAAGCTTAGCCACTTCAACCCTAAGCACATCTAGTTCATCACAGGTAGAAGCATGCTTATCCTTAAGGCGATGAGATCAGCTAGGTACGGAGCAATCACAACAATCAATCTCATCAGAAACCATAGGAGAAGCCTTAAGCGAATCAATCTCAAGCTTAGCATCAAGGTTCTGGGTTTCTAGCTCAGCTACTCGGTTCCTAGCATCTTCTAGTGAGGCCCTAAGCTCTTTCCTCATCTTCTTTGCCTCTCTAAGCATGTCATCACGATTATCAAGCAACTTGCCAAGGCCTCGTTCTCCTCATGCAAGAAGGAAGCTCGTCACATACCTCATCCTCGAGTCGGTCCGAGTCGCTCGTTGCTCTTCTTGCTGCCGGAGCTACGAGCCATGCCGCAGAAGCCATCTCTCGCGTAGCAGCTCAGCCCGCTCAAGTTCTTGGATGACTTCTTGTTCTTGCGCCGATCACCTTCGTCTTCACTGCTACTCGAGCTTGAGGAAGAGTAGACGGAGCTGGAGTCGACGTCGCTCGCCCCGACCATCGCTCGGGCCTTCTTGCCATGACCATCCTTCTTCCTCGATCGCCGTCGCTCGTCCTTGTGCTTGTTCTTGTGCTTGTGATCGCGCCTTGATCGGTACTTGCCGTCCTTGTTCGACCGGTGCTTGTAGCCGTCCTTGTAGCCGTCCTTGTTCTCCATCTTCTCCGGACAGTCGGCGACGAAGTGTCCTGTCTTGCCGCACTGAAAGCATGTCCGTGGATTGCTCCTTGTGTTCACCCGGTTCTCGTGCAACCTCTCGAACCGCACAGTCGACAAGCGCACTCGTCCTCTCCAAGCACGTCGAACTCCTCGTCGGCAAAGACATCAAAGAAGGCAGTACATCTGGAGGATGCGTTAGCGTTAGACTTAGCCCCTTTGCCACCAATGAGAGCAAGACTATGAGAGTCAGTCGGGCTCTCGATCTTGGCTGTCATACCACGGTCCAACTCAGCCGACTTGAGCTTCGAGAACAGCTCGTTCACGGTCAGGGTGTCATACTTCTCGGACTCAAGAATAGCCTCGAATTTTTCGTCCCATACGGTGTGATCCAACGAGTGCAAGAGCTTCATGGCTCTATCATGATCATCGTATGGGGGCACGCCACATTGGCTCTCATGTTGTTCACCACAACCGTAAACCGGAAAAGGGGTATCGACGGACTCGTGGGAGATGAGTGAAGTTCTCGTACTCTCTCCGTAAGTCGCGTACATCCGAGCACGAACACGAGCATTCCCGGCATGAGTATCCTTCAACTGCTCCCAAATCCTACAAGCTAAGTCCTCTATCTGAATCGGATCGAATTCGGATGACCGAAACCGAAACAAGTAGTCGGCGCCTTGTTGTTGGCGTCGAACATGTCCCTCGATCCCGGAGCAAGGAAGTTCATCGGATGAACATAAAATTTGTGTTCACCAGTGACATCCCAAAGGATCGACCCTTCTGCGGAGGAAAGCCGCCATCCGCCTGCCACATCGGTAGTTTTGCCATCGAAGTGCGGAGGACCCGAACCCCCGTTCCTCGTCGCCATCCTTGGATCTTAGTCTGGTTAGAATCCGAAGATCCGTAACCAGCTCTGATACCACTTGAAGGACCGCTGGCGACGAGAGGGGAGTGAATGGGAGCCGATAAAATTCTTCTCGAA
The DNA here is from genome assembly GCA_022644695.1 of Cenchrus purpureus. Taxonomy (NCBI): domain Eukaryota; kingdom Viridiplantae; phylum Streptophyta; class Magnoliopsida; order Poales; family Poaceae; genus Cenchrus; species Cenchrus purpureus. Next base: position 52,008,454 of record CP053458.1, read on the forward strand.
TGAGATGGAAACTCCAACAAGGCGAACACGGCTTCCAACACTTCTCCGACTCAACTACCCAAGTTGGCCAAGACCACGAGCCAGCCTGAGTGCTCTGGTCCTAGGAACCAACAATTCAACCACACAAACCAAACACCCCAAACACAGCGACGCACTGCTTGCTGCTGTCTGCCGGTCGAGACCGATGGCTCCGGCCGGTCGGACCGATGCACCGGTCGGGCCGGTGGACTACGCCGATCGGGCCGGTGACACTCGGCTGCCGCAAAAGCTAGGAAGCCTCGGTGACTTCTCTGGGCCACGGAACAAGAGCACCTCAAAACTCAAGCTGCGGGAAGAAAACCCTTCACAAAACCTAGCAAAGCTTCTCCAAACACTCCAAGAAGCGACAACAACAACTCGGCTCAAAGACACACGAACCGAGGCGGTTCACGAGGCAAATCCCACAAAGGGCTCGCCGGTCAGGCCGGTCAAAACCGTCGAGCACAGGCAGCTCGGGATGAGCAGGCGCCAGTCAACTCCTCAAATCCAACTCCCGATCTCGATTCGCTCCACGGTTTTGCACAAGACTTTGGGGATAGTAGGAACACCTCATGGGCACTCCATAGTCAAGATTTGATCCACCAAAACTTGCTAGAACGAGAGGAATCAAAGAAATTCCGCCAAGAACACCTCTAACCCTAGAGCTAAGAAAACCCCAAAATTGAGCCCCTTTACTCACGGTTTGGGAGGGAATCAAGGAAAAGAACCACGAAGGGTTCATGCATACATCCGCCATCAAATCCCAAAGAGAAAGGTCTCAAAACCGCCTAAAGAAAATCACCAAGAAAAGGCTTCGAAAACCACCAAAAAGGGAAAATGGGAAGAACTCAAACAAGCCTTGAGGAACCACGCCGAATCATCTATACATACCATGAAGGTTCATACAAGGTCTAGCTTCAGATCATCCTTCCTCTCTCACAAGATCTCACCATGAAGCTCTCAAGCTAGTCCTAGAAATTCCAAAGGAAAAAGGAAGGAAAATAGCAAAACAAAATGAGCTAGGGTTCCAAGAGATGGCTGCCATCCTCTCACCACTTGGGTTATATGGAGGCAAGCCGAAAGACTAAAATACCCCTAAAGCCTAATACTAGGATACACACCCCCGAGGGGCACTTTGGGAATCTTTGTCTTCGCACCATCGGACGGATGCGGCATAACTTGCTTAGCCTCGGCACTTTGCCTTGCAATCCCGAGCGTGTCCTCCTTGAAGTCTCCGGAAGCCGTCGCTGCCAGTCAATGGTGCTCCTCACCGATCGCCGGTGCTCCTCAGACCCAGTCAGACCCGGTCAACCGGCACGATCTTCTTACCTCCGTCTTGGTCTTGGTCTTAGCTTTGTGGATCAACCAAAGAACCCGGTGGTTTTACGGTGAACCACAGGAAACCCCATGAACTCGGTGTAGCCTCCGCCAATCACCACTCATGACTCGGGTCCCACGTAGTCCCGGCTCGACCTTGGTTTTGAGGCTCAACCAAGAAACCGTCCATGACTTCATCTTGCCATTCTTGCCACCATCGGCCCGCACTTTGACTCTGGCCACCGGGTCCCTCAGACCAAGCCTACTTGTCTTCTCCACACACCTCACGCAACGACCTTTCGCTTGTTCTTCACCTGCACCAACACCAGTCAAGCAGCCTGCAACTTAGCCAAGAATCAGTCCACACCACGTTGTCAATCACTCATCACACGAGGCGACCTACCACCGGTCCTCGAACCACACAGGCTCTCAGGTTCCAAGTTTAGGTCTGGCAAGGATGGTTTAGAGATTTCTAAGGAAGAGAAAATAGAAGAGCCAATCTGAGCTGAAACACTAATCTGATCATTACCCCCTGGTCATTGTAATTCACAAATTGCACTTCCTCCATATTTGGGTTAACAACTTTTGAGCCTCCGACATAACGATCTTCAATATGGTGACATTGAATTCCTCTTGAGCCTACAGGTTGTCATTAACAACAATATCATCATGAGCAGCTTCTAAATTTAGATATTGGGGTTTCAAAAACCCTAATGTATCTGCTAGTTACTGCCCCAAGACCTAGAATCACAAAATCCCCATCAAAAGCCCACAAATATCCTCATCTTGTGGCATGGCTGACAAGTCTTGCTAATAATTTCACATTGGTGTGAGATAAACACCTTCAAAGAAATCTCCTTCAAAGATGATGATGTAGTAGAACATCGTAGATCGATCACCCTAGCTTTAATGATGATGCGAGCCAAGACATTATCACGCGCAACACAAGTCTGCAAATGACTTAATTGTATCTGATTTCTTCATTGGAGCAGTGTCGGGGGTAACCAATCAACATTAGCAGAATTCCCTATTGAAATTAACTCTTCTAGCATTATCCTCTAATGTGTGAAAGAGGCCAAGTTAAAATCATTCAAGCGATGGCGCTATCAAACCATCAATCTCGACACCCTAGCAAGGCGAGCGACGTCCAAAGGGCATGTAGAACATCCCTCACTTGCAGACCATAATACTCCACTAGAAGACCGGATGACATCTCGGTTTCACGAAAGGTACCTCTTCCGAGCAGGAGGCAAGTGGCGATGGCAGATCCTCATTCCTTGGCACTACTCTTGGGGTCACCATGCGGATGCTTCCTTGCACGACCCTCGAAGCGGGAGCATCATGGGGTCGGGTTGATGTTGAGGAAGGCCATGGTTGAGGTCGCCGCATTTCTTGCACCAACACCAGGTGCTTTTGGAGGAGTGGAGTGAAGTGGCATGTGGTGATCTATGCTCTCCCTGGTGGGGTTTTCTTCGGGTGGTAGAATACTTGAGAAAGGCGAAGAGGTTGAGCACTCGTTAATGCCCAAAGCCTAGCACAACCTCTTGGGAATTGGCAAGAATCGGCGACCCATCTTGAGAAGGCCCACTAGTCATAGTGTTGGGCTGCTTAAACAACTTGTCAACCTCTATATTTTGCCAAATAGTTGTGGTAGGGTAGGAAAGCATTTGACACCATTTTTGGAAAACCGGTCAAAGAGGATAAGAAGGAGCGGATGAGATCTGATAATCGGCCGATTGAAGAGAAGGTGGTCATGAAGCTCATGCCGATGGTCAAAGTAAGCCAACCAAGGCCGTATGGGTCCGTCGATGGTGATGGTCAACCGACGGTGATAGAGAGAAGGCGATCGATCATGCCAAAGGCAAGACATGGTGGAGGCGGGTCAATCCATGATTGTAGCGGTGGTCGGTTTAGGAGAGTTTGACTCTTACATGAGTCTTTTTCTTCTTTTTTCGTAGTATTTGTTTTCTTTAGATGCAAGTAAATAGTGTCGTAATCGGCTAGGAGTCGGGTTGTCCTTAGGACATAAATAGCGGCCCTGCGTGGTCGGAAAATCTATACACACCAATATCAATCAAACCGCCTCCGGGCAAACCATTTCTGATTCTGACATCTACTTTACAGACATCTACTTTTGACTTGCCATTCGTTTTCTTTTCTTCAACGTCATTCTTCAAGTTAGGTCGGGCTGCATCGATCGATCTCCGGCAAGCTTGTGTAGTACCATTTACCGAATAATCCTAGGCTTTAAGCTCTAGGCGCATCGCTAAGGTTTCGTCTAGTTCTTTATTCATCCCTTACCGATATTAGCTAGATCTACAAGTTTTCGTACCAATTCTTGTAGTTTTAGCTTTTATCACCAATTTATCATCGATCTAGATCTTGTCGGCTTTCACCATCACGGCCGATCGACTCGTTCAGTCGTCCGATCGGTCGATCGGTAGATCTCTTTGCTGCGCCGGTTGCCGCTCGGCCGGCCGATCCGCTTATGTAGATTAGCGGATACATGTCTTGTTGAAGATCCATCGGTTCTCTAGCCGATCTTTAATATTTTCCATTGTCAATCAAGTCAGTTGGTGGCACCTCACTACAAACCGGTCACGTGTGCGAGGTGGCGTCTATTTTCGCGTCAACACTTTTTGGCTTATGGGACACGAAAGGTCAACAATGTCAAGAACATGAAAATCTTGAAGTTGACGAGTAACGTTCAACCGGTCACTAGAGATCAGCTGAAGGATGCAGATAAAGCTGAGTTCGAAGCTCACATGAAGCAATATGAAGAATTATGCTTGGCTTCATACGGTCAAACTAAGAGTGGGGTCTACAAGAAGAATCCTCTTCCAGCACCTCAGCATATCACCTTTTCAGCTGATCCTCAAGGACTTCAAGACATGATGAATAAAGCTATGCATCAAACCATGATCGATCGGTCAAAGTCCTCGCCAATACTATTCAAAAGCTGTTTGAGGGCGCTCAAGAAGCAGAAGAGGGATCGTGGGACTGCATACTTTCAACCAAGCGATCTCCTCTAGTGTTCCCAAAGGTCAATCGGCTTCCAGTTGATGATCCAATAGTGGGGATTACACCATCTCCACGATTAATGCAAGCATCACGATTCCTCGCCGGATGCTCAGCCGATTCAGAATCAGAATATTGGAGATGTGCCTAAGGATCCTTCTATTACGGCGCCGATAGTTCAAACCTATTCAACACAGCCCAACGTCCAGGATCAAACGTTCTCGATCGAGTCATCCTCATCAAGTACCTGCAATGAGGATCGAGAATGGAAGACTTTTAGGATGGGGCTTGCCTCATGATCACTTTGAGGCGATATCTCAAATTCTTGAACCTCACCTAAAGAAATTCCGAGTTACGGAATCTTATCAAGCTATGTTTGGAGGTACTCTAGGGACTGGGCATTTAACCAGGGAAGGAGTGGAGTTTGTCTACTTTAATCATGGGAGCAAAGCTTTTGAAAGAGTCAAGATAGGACCAGCTCATGCGCATGTGGTTATACCAATGGAAAGGAAAGCTCCTGTTCCACCTCAGAGACCGGCTCCTCAGCCGATCTTAGGAATGCCGTCTGAGACCACTCCATTACAGCAGTCAACATCGGTGTGACTGTCTTAACCCTAGCTAATGGTTGCTCATACAAGATCATCGCCTCGGCCGATCAATCGAGGATGACAAGTCGATGGCAACCACGGCGGTGGATCTGTGCAAATGATGCAAATGCTCCTAAACCAATTGGCCGGCTCAGGCTAGTCGATCCTGCATCAACCGACTCCATCGGCTGGACAGCCGATTGGACAAATTCCACCTGTAACAAGTCAATCAAATACATGCGAGTTCTTAGGAGCAAAGGTATCGGCGTGCAAATCCACAAGAACTTTGGAAGAACAACCTCCGAGAGACTCCATCAAGCGAGATGCAAGCGATAGAAACGAGATATCTCTGCGAGTTGAAGTCTCATCGAAGGAGGAATTGATTGACCATCTTCGAGAGCGAAACAATTTGGGATAAAACCTAGCGACAAATTTACATGTATAGAACACCGTATCCGTCTGTCTACGATCAAATACCTTTCCCTCCAAGATTCAAGGTGCCAGATTTCACAAAATTCTCTGGGCAGGATGATACATCCACAATGGAGCACATCACTCGATTCATCATACGATGTGGAGAAGCAGGGAATGTTGATGCACTCAGGATACGGTTGTTCTCTTGGTCTCTCTCAGGGCCAGCATTTTCATGGTTTACTTCACATCGCCAACTCTATCATCAAGTGGTCCGATCTGAAACATGATTCCACAATTATTTCTTCTCTCGGCATTCATGAGATGAAGATTCGATCTAACCAGACTCAAACAAAGGAAGATGAAAGCGGTTCTTTGGATTAGATTCGGAGGTTCGGGAGGTCGGAAACAAATGCTATAGTCGAATCTAGGAGACAAGCAATGTGAATTGGCATTCAAGGGCTCTTGCCAACCTTGAGAGAGAAATATGCATCATATGTATTCGAGAGTCTTAGCCAATTAGTCAGTCGGATGAGTCAGGAAACTACGAAATCCTATGAGCCTAGGAGGAACTTCCAAAAGGTGTCTTATGTGGATTGCTCTGACTCTAAAGATGAGCAAAATATGATAGGGCTCGCAGAGTGGGTCAAGGGCAAGAGGACTGTGTCATGTCCTTTTGGTAAAAAGGAACCAGAAAGTTAAGATTCGGCTTTGATATCACTAAGGCCGATAAGATATTTGATCTGTTGCTTCAGCAGGGGCAGATTAAGCTCTCACAGTTCCATACCATACCATCTGCAGAAGAGCTCAAAAGGATGAAGTATTGCAAGTGGCACAATGCAACATCGCACGACACTAATGATTGCAAGATCTTCAGACAACAGATTCAATCAGCTATTGAGCAAGGGAAGCTTAAATTTGAAACTCCTACCAAAGCTGAAAAGCTGATGAAGATTGATCAGCACCCCTTCCCAACTAATACAGTTGAGGTGTCTAGCAAAGACACATCACGTGTTAAAATTTCTTGATGTCGAATCGGCTCAAAATAAAGGGAGCTGATCCCAAAGGTACAAACAACACTGATGTTAAAGGAAAAGGGTTGCTGCTTGAAGAAGAAGAAGACATGAAGCCACGCCGGCCTGTCACGTCTCAAATGCTGATTAATAAGTTTCAACGGCGACAAGAGAATGCAAAGGGGAGAGAAGAGTGGGTACGGCGCAATGAAGGACATTGGAGATGTCCGTTCTTCAATCTTCTTTGGAGGAAGGAATCAAGGCGGCGAAAATTGTCCAGAGTGCAATGGACATACAACAATGGCAGCTCATCCAAAAGAGTTTGCTTCAATGACAGAAGGCCAGCGACTGGGGACACCGGGAGTTAAATAATCAACGGGTCCCAGTTCATCAACGGCTGGGGGCAAAGCCAGCGTCTACAATCAGCTGGGGGGCAAGGCCAGTGTTCATGATCGGCTGGGAGGCCGAGTCAATGAAAGGTCAAACAATCGGCTGGAAGAGATGGTCGATTCCTTGGTTCCTGATGAAGATATCATGTCGAGCTCACGAACATCGGCGCGCACCGCAACTAGACGATGAAAGGTCAAGCCAGTCACACAAGAAGCCTAATCCACAATGGTGTCCAGATGGCTTGACCAAGTCTCAGAAAAGAAGAGACCAGTGTCTACGACAACTAGAACAGCAAGAAGAAGAAGAAAGACGTGTGCTGGACAAGAAGAAGGTTCGGTCTCAAGTATGGCGCCCTAAGCCTAAGGCCGATGATGCGAAGGATGGTGAACCAAAAGCTGATATAAACATGGTTGTCCTTCTGCCAAAAGAGTTCATGGCTCCATTTGATTCGGATGCATCCGATGAAGAACTTGGGATGGCTCAATTGACATTGGAACCTACACAAGCTATCTTTGAGAAACTAGAAGATGAGAAAAGACAACATTTGAAGGCATTGTTCCTCAGAGGTTTTGTCAATGGGAAGTCAGTCACCAGGATGCTAGTAGATGGAGGAGCAGTGGTCAATCTCATGCCATATACCCTGATGCGCAAGATTGGGAAATTTGATGAAGATCTAACCCAGACCGACAAGATGCTGGTGGACTTTGAAGGCAATGTCTCTCCGGCTCAAGGTGCAATTTGCATGCAGCTCACCATCGGCATTGCAGCGACAGAAGCACATGGACCTATGATCGAGTGAGCTGCATATCTAAAAAAGCATGGGATACCAAGTATCTTAAGGTGTCCAATTTCGGGCTAAAGCCGGTTCAAGCAGTCGGCTCTGATGAACAGATTTAATGGATCAATTCATAGAAGACGAAGGAAAGCTTGGACATGGGTTCACATCGGCCGATGAATTGGAAAAGGTTGATCTCGGAGATGGAAGCAAACCAAGGCCGACTTATATAAGCACCAAGCTAGATTCAGAATACAAAACAAAGTTGATCGCATTATTGAAAGAATTCAAGGATTGTTTCGCCTGGGAATATTATGAGATGCCTGGCTTAGACCAATCCATTGTTGAACATCGGTTACATATTAAACCAGGGTATCGACCTTTCTAGCAACATCCCAGGCAATGTAATCCAAACATTTATTCTGATATAAAAGCCGAGATAACAAAGTTACTCGAAGCAGGTTTTATTCGGCAATGTCGATATGCCGAATGGATTTCCAACATAGTCCCTGTCTACAAGAAGAATGGCAAATTACGTGTGTGCAATGATTTCAGGGACTTGAACAAAGCAACGCCGATGGACGGATATCCGATCTTGGTGGCCGATGCACGATGGTCAACGCTTGGAGCATAAAGTCATCGACTTCATGGGCCGGTAATGCTGGATATAACCAAATATTTATGGCTATAGAAGATATTGCAAAGACTGCTTTCAGATGCCCTGGTCACGTCGGTTTATACGAGTGGATCGTCATGACCTTTGGATTAAAGAACGCTAGGGCCACGTATCAAAGAGCCATGAATTACATATTCCACGAGCTCATCGGCAAGATAGTAGAAATCTACATTGATGATGTAGTTGTCAAATCAAAAGCTACAAAGGAGCATCTGGTAGCTGCGAAAAAAGTTTAAAGATGAAGCCCAATAAATGTGCTTTCGGTGTTTCAGCTGGTCAATTTTTGGGTTTCTTGATACATGAAAGGGGGATTGAGGTTGGTCAGAAGTCAATCAGTGCAATTGATAAAATAGAAGCATCGTCTAACAAGAAAGAGCTTCAATCATTGATCGGCAAGATTAATTTTATCAGGGGATTCATATCTAACCTATCTAAAATAATTCAGCCGTTCACGCATCTATTGAAGCTCAAGGCCGATCAGAAATTTGTATGGGGAGAAGAGCAACAGAAGGCTTTAGACAACATCAAGCAATACTTAAAGTATCCTCCTGTCCTAATGCTCCCTCAAGATAAGAAGTCGTTCAAGTTATATTTATCGGCTAATGAGCGGGCTATTGGATCGGCCCTCGTACAAGAGTTCGAAGGAAAGAAGCGAGTCGTGTACTTAAGTATAGAAGACTCTTGGATGCAGAAACAAGATATTCGGCGGTGGAAAGATTATGCTTATGTTTGTATTTCTCATGCACAAAGTTGAGGCCATATCTGTTAACCGCCGAGTGCATTGTGGTTTGCAAAGATGACGTAGTCAAGTATATGCTGTCATTACCAATCTTGAAGGGCAGGATCGAGAAGTGGATCTTGGCTTTGTCGGAATTTGATTTGACCTACCAATCGGCCAAAGCAATCAAAGGACAGGTAATGGCTGATTTGGTGACTCAGCATTGTGGACCAGAGATTACAGTTGTTGAACCTGTTCCATGGACCATGTTCTTTGATGGATCATCCTGTGGAGTAGGAGCTGGAATTGGAATTGTCCTCATCTCACCTCAAGGAGCAAATTATGAGTTTTCCATCCCAATTGAGAAGACTTCAACAAACAATCAGGCTGAATACCAGGCAGTATTAAAGGGGATAAAGTTATTAAGAGAAGTCAATCAGTTGTTGAGATATTTGGAGATTCTCAACTCGTGATAAATCAATTGGCAGGAGAGTATGAATGCAAGGACGACATATTAAGGATCTATCATGAAGAGTGTCTTCGGCTACTTAGAGAATTCAAGATAGTGAAACTCGAACATATCCCTAAGTGTCACAACAGCGAAGCTAATCGGATGGCTCAAGGGGCGTCAGGTTATCGGCCGATTCTAGCTTTGGAATTACCTGCTGATGATTGGAGAAAGAAGATAATGGACTATTTGAAGGACCCATCTAAGAAAGTCGACAAACAACTAAGGTATAAAGCCATTAAATATGTTTTATTGGAAGATGAATTATACTATCCCACCATCGATGGGGTTTTGCTCAAATGTCTTGGCGAAGAGGAGGCAAAAACCTTGATGGGGAAATTCCTGAAAGTCATGGAGCCCATTCATCAATCGGCATTCAAGATGAAGTGGATGATCAGAAACAATAACTATTATTGGCCGACAATCTTGGAAGATTGCTTCAAATACTACAAGGGGTGCCAAGAGTGTCAGAAGTTTGGAAGCATTCAAAGAGTTCCAGCATCAACAATGAACCCAATAATCGAGCCATGGCCATTCAGGGGTTGGGCAATCGATCTGATCGGACAAATATATCCACCATCGAGCAAAGGTCATAAATTCGTACTGGTGGCTACGGATTACTTCACAAAGTGGGTTGAAGCTATCCCTATCAAAAATGTGACATCAGGCAATATGATTGATTTTGTCAAGGAACATATTGTTTATCGGTTTGGTATACCTCAAACCATTATGACCGATCAAGGGACTCAATTCACCTCAGGAGAATTTGAGGAATACGCAAACTCTCTGGGGATCAAGTTGCTGAACTCATCTCCCTATTATGCTCAAGCAAGCGAGCAGGCGAGCGACAAACAAGGGCATCATCAAATTGATCAAGCGTAAGATTGATGAGAATCCCAAGCAGTGGCACACAATCCTTAATGAGGCACTATGGGCGTATAGGATGGCATGCCATGGATCAACCAAAGTATCACCGTATCAACTAGTATATGGTCATGATGTTGTATTGCCTTGGGAATTAAAAATCGGATCTAGAAGGACTTCTTTGCAAGATCAATTATCGGCTGATGATTATTCGGCCATGATGAAAGAAGAACTGGAGGACCTCGCCGGTGATCGGCTAAGAGCTTTAGAGAACAAAGAGAAAAATAAATGGAGAATAGCCAGATGGTATGACAAGAAGGTCAAAGTTAAAGAGTTTGCCCAGGGAGATCTGGTTTGGAAACTTATATTACCAATCGGCTCTAGAGACCCAAAATACGGAAAATGGTCACCAACGTGGGAAGGTCCGTATCGCATCAGCCAATCCGTGCCAAGCAATGCGTACATACTGGAAACTTTGGAAGGAGAAAAGTTTGCTAGAGCGTTAAACGGAAAATATTTGAAGAAGTATTACCCAAGCATATGGGTAGACGCCTAGCCGATCATCATGTCGAGCCTAACGGCTGTGAGACATGGGTACCCCTGGGTCCCCACTGACCAGGCTCACGGCCGTCCCCGACAAGTGGGTCCGGCCTACCAGAAGACCCGCCGACCTGTCCGTGGGCCCAACCGACCTAGTTGGCGGCCCACACGATCTCCTGAAAACCTTCCAGAAGATTCCCCAGTCGACCTTATCCAGAACGACTTCAAGACTTGGTGTGTAAGACAAGACATCGGTGGATCCCGACCAAGCAGATCGACGGATATGGCAAGTGATGTAATCAACTAGACTTAGGTCTCCTGGTCGTAACCAACCAGGAGTCTGGGAACCGACCTTGTCCGATATAAGGCGGGCAGGGCGACCCTTGTATCAATCACGCAATCCCCAAGCAATCTACACCAACAACTGGACGTAGGGTTTTACTCTCCGGAGGCCTGAACCAGTATAAACTCGCCGTGTTCTCTGTGTTCCATGTGCTCGTGCACAACCTTCGAGTTCTTAGCCTTAGATTCCCCCTCGCTGAACAACTAAACCACCGGGGTTAACCCCCCTATGGGCTGTCCAGATCTAAACATCTGACAGTTGGCGTGCCAGGTAGGGGCGGAATCCAAGGTTCTTCGTGCAACTCGATGGCTTCACCAATGGCGCCATCTTCCCGAGAGCATGGCGACATCCTCGCCAACCCATCGACATCCGCTTCGGCTCTATGCCCACGATCCACCTCCACCGCATGCCACGCCATCGAGAGCAACGCGGTCACCTCCAACCAGGGTCGAATCGATCCGCTGGAGAAAACCCACCCACCCACCCTAGCGAACCTGATCGCGGGACTCGATCGTGTCAAGACATGCTCTCGACACCATCAAGGTCCGCGAGCGCCAAACGCCTCGCAGACCCTCCATCTTCATCCCGCATGCCTCTTGGCTCGCTGGAACGCAACCACAGCGCCTCGCCACATGAAGCGCAAGATCCGATCGAATATGGACCCAAGACTCCATCGTGGAACCGCAGGGTCACCTCGACGACCCTTGCCCATCCATGAAAATTCCAAACACACGGCTCGCCAGCCTGCAGTGCTCAAGAAGCTTCGACCTCTCACCACGGCTCATCGCCGCCAGATCAACCGTGAGCCATCTCCTGACCGCCTCGCTGATCGCAGACGACCATCTCCGAACTATCCGGAGAAGTGTTTGAGATCCTGCATCAAGAGGTCCTCGTGGTCTCGAGACGCTCTCCTCACCGGAGAGAGAGCGAGCAAGATAGAGCGTGAGAACGCCAACGCAAGAGCTACACGCCGCCGCCAGAGTTGATGCGGCCGCCCAGTCAGTCAGCCGCGGCCAACGCCGGACAAGGTGCGTGCAACCAACCCGCAGCAACGCATCATCGTGGCGCAAGCCCAGCACTCAAGCTCCTCGAAGCAAATCGCAACGAGCCTTGTCGAAACCGCCCACGTGCTGAGAGACCTCCGAGGGACTTTGAGCAAGATGGCCATGAAGTCTACAACTCTCCTCAAGCAAACCGGGTGCAGCTCTTGCCGCACTAGGTCAACTTGAGATACTCCCCGCAATACGGCGCCTACAAGCTCACATCCGCCGCCACCGCCTGTCGAAGAAAGGGGTCCAGATACAGCAGATCAGTTCAAGCTCCTACCCGTGAGTAGGTCGATCAACCTCGCCACCAACATCACAACAATGCTCCCTTGAGCCCGTGGTCAAGAGGGAGGAGGCAAAACGAAGCAGCTACCGGTCCAATCCTGTCGCCAACGCCGCCGCCAAACAAGCAGCCAATCCCAACAACGCCGCGCAACGCTCCTAGCAATGCCCAAAACAACGCCGCCAATGCGGCTGGCGCCCAACAGCAGAATGCCACCGCCAACCCAAGGCAAAACGCTGGAGCCCAACCTCCACCAGTACAAGCCAACCATGCGAGCAACGCCGACGATACGAGACGAAGTGGAGATAGCACGTCGTGCTAACTACGACTGTGACCACGGGGTCCCCGATCCCCTCAACGCCAATAATCCTATTCAAGCAACCAAACTTCGGCAGATGCACGACCAAGACCTCCTACGACGTGCCCAGTACGACCAAGATAATGGTCCTCCAGATGACCTCTGCATCATCCCGATGGCCTATGCCCCATCAGCCAGTCCTGGAGCAGTCAACAACTTCCCGGTGTTCTCACGTCGTCTCAAGACGATCAGATACCCCAAAGACTTCAAGCCAGCATTGAAAATACGACGGTCGGACCCAAGTATTTGGCTCAAGATGCAAAGATCGCACACGCGCCTCTGGAGGTAATGAGGATCACATGGCGGGATACTTTCCCCTCGTGATGGGCAAAGCGCCACTCATGTGGCTCGACAACCTTCCTGCGGAATGCATCACCTCGTGGGTGACATTGTCCCGGCTCTTCACGACAAACTATCAAGCGACCTACAACTGCCCTGGCAACACACATCACCTCGCCAGAGTGCGAATGAGGCGTGACGAAACTCTCCGGGAGTACACTAACCGCTACTTCGAGAATCGCAACACCCTCGCAGGTGTCAAGGATGAAGATGTCATAACCTACTACAAGAAGGGGGTCACCAACATCAAGCTCTTTGAGAAGATCCACGAAGCTGACGCCCACACCATCGCCGACCTCATGGCTTACGTCGACAAGCTCGTCGACACTCAAGACGCGGTGATGCACGACTTCAAAGGAGAGGACCACGACGACGGTGGCAGCAGGTCGCACAAGCGATCTGGTGAGGTCTATGTGACTGATCCACCCAAACCCTCCACCTTCCTAGAAGGTGACTTCAACATGGTCATGGACGACCAATGCCGCCCACCGCGACGCCAAGCACACCATGAGGGAGTGTGAACAGCTAAAGCGCGCCCTAGGGGTACCTCCAGAGCCCAAGAAGACCAATAGCGGCAACAACGACGACCGAGCCGCCACACGACAATCAGAATCACGACCGATCGACGTGATTACCACGGATCGCCGACCCTCTACGCCGCAACGACGCGGATCGCCATGACTATCGCCGCGACTTATCGCCGTGATGATCGCGCGATGATCGACGCGATGACTACCGCGACGATCAGTGAAGACAATCGTAACGACCGGCCGTGATGAGCGCGCGACGATCGGCGTGACGATCGCCGCCGACAAGACGACCACAACCGCAACGACAACCGCCGCGGGAGCCTTCTCGCCACCACCGCCAAAAGGGGCAACCCCATACGGTGCTTTCAGATCGCCAACCGAGATCAACTTCATCGTTGTGGTCGTCAGCAGCCAAGCAGCAACAGACACGATCAAACGCAAGGGAGATCGGCCAAGTCAACACAGAAACTCCACAACCTCTACGTTGGTCGGAGTACCCCATCACTTTCTCAAGGAAAGACCATTGGGTCCACATACCGACCGGACCTACCCGCGGTCGTCAACCCCATAGTGGATGGCGGCCTCGCCTAAGACCCTCATCGATGGGGCAGCAATTGAACATCATCTTCACGTAAACACCGAGAAAAATGGACTTTGACTTTTCCAAGATGACCGCTTGCGACGAACCCTTCTATGGGGTCGTGCCCGGCAAGGCTGCATACCCCATAGGTCGTGTATGCCTGCCGGTCACCTTCGGCAAACAAGAAAACTTCCGCAGAGTACACCGACGCTCGAGGTCGCGACTTCCGCCTCCTCCTACCATGCCATCCTTGGTCGACCTATGTTGGCCAAATTCATGGCTATACCACACCACACTTACCTCATCATGATGATGCCAGCACCAAACGGGATCCTCTCCGTCCTCAGTAACATCATGGTCTCCTACAACTGTGAAAGCGACACTATCGACCTCCAAGGTCTCGGTGTAAAGCTGCCGCTACGGTCATGGTCGCCAGTGCCGCCAAGATTGATCAAACTACTGAGGTGCCGCGTAAGCGCACGCCACGCCTGCCCCAGGACCCGTCCTGCGTGAAGAAAGTTTGCCTCACCGCCCGACGCATCCAAGGAAGTCACCATCGGGCCAACCTCGATCCCAAATAGGAACTCGCGCTCACCAGTTTCCTCAGGGACAACGCCGACATCTTCGCATGGAGCCCGTCCGACATGCCCGGTGTCCCTGTGGAGGCCGAGCATGCCTTGAAGTAAACAAGACCGCGACGACCTATCAAGCAAAAGCTCCGGCGATTTGCAAAAGATAGAAAGCAAGCTATAGAAGTAGAAGTCTGCAAGCTCTTAGCTGCAGGATTCATCCGTGAATGTAAACACCCGGTTTGGCTCGCAAACCCGGTCCTTGTACCCAAGAAGACTGGAGGATTAAGGATGTGTATCGACTACACCGACCTCAACAAGCACTGCCCGAAAGATCCCTTCCCTCTTCCTCGCATCGACTGTGTCGTGGACTCCACTACCGGTAGCCTTCTATTGCTTCCTCGACTGCTACTCAGGTTATCACCAGATAGCCTTGAACCCTGACGACGAAGACAAAACGGCGTTCATAACGCCCAATGGCATCTACTGCTACAAGGTCATGACCTTTGGCCTCAAAAACGCTGGAGCTATATACCGGGCGATACGTGCTCAAGTCGCAGACGGGAAGAACGAGAAGCTTACGTCGATGATGTGGTCGTCAAGACCACAGAGGAAGATCAGCTCATCGCCGACCTCGCTGAGACTTTCTCCAACCTACGCGAGTACCAGTGGAAGCTCAACCCCACCAAGTGCGTCTTCGGTGTCCCCTCCGGATTGCACCTAGGCTTCATGGTCGGACACCGAGGCATCGAAGCAAACCCCGTGAAGGTCGACGCAATACGCAACATGGCCAAGCCATCTTGCAAGAAAGATGTCATGAAGCTCACAGGTATGATGGCGGCTCTAGGTCATTTCATCGGCAAGCTCGGTGAAAAAGGTCTGCCTTTCTTCAAGCTATTGAAGAAGGCAGATAAGTTTGTATGGGATGAAGAAGCACAGAAGGCTTTCGAGGCACTCAAAGAGTCCTTGCCACGCCTCCAGTCATGACGCCACCTATACCAGGAGAAACACTCCTACTCTACATCTCGGCCACCACTCATGTGGTCAGCACGGTTCTCATTGCAGAATGAGAAGAAGAAAGGCAGGCCTACCCTGTTCAACGACCCGTGTATTACATGAGCGAGGACCAAGCCGATGCTAAGACACGTTATTCACAACCTCAGAAGTTGCTCTATGCACTCCTGATCACGTCGAGAAAGCTGCGCCACTACTTCCAAGCCCACAAGATTACGATGCCATCATCGTTCCCACTGGGGGAGATCATCCGCAACCGCGACGCTAACGGCCGCATCGTCAAGTGGTCGGTAGAACTTGGAGAGTTTGACATCGAGTTCTGCCCTAGGCAGGCGATCAAGTCCCAGATCCTAGCCGATTTTGTATCAGAGTGGATAGAGATCCGGATGCCCCCTCCCAAGGAGCGGCCTGAACACTGGATAATGTACTTCGATGGTGCCCTTAACCTCGAAGGCGCGGGAGCAGGAGTGCTAATCATCTCTCCTCAGGGAGAGCAGCTCAAGTACGTCCTGCAGACACACTACAAGGCCTCCAACAATGGAGCGTAATCTGAAGCTCTAATTCATGGGCTCAGGTATAGCAGTGTCCCTTGGCATCAAGTGACTACTAGCGTACGGTGACTCCAAGGTCGTCATTGAGCAAGTCAACAAGGAGTGGGATTGTGTCAAAGACACAATGGATGCTTCGTGTCCGAGATCCGCAGCTCAAGGCCACTTGAAGGAATCGAGTTTCGGCATGTGCGCACGCAACAACAAGCGTGGCCGCCGACGTACTATCTAAACTAGGCTCCTGAGCTCTAGTCCCGGGCGTGTTCGCCCAAGACCTCAAACCGTCAATCAAGCTGTTGGACCCAACAACCGACCAAGTACCCGACCCAACTCCAAAGACCTCCCGCGACGTGCTAATGACAGACAAAGAAGACGATTGGCGCGAGCCTTTCCTAGCCTTCCTACTCGACCAACGAGTCCCGTAAGACAAGGTGAGCGAGGCGTATCACACGAAGTGCCAACTACGTCGTGATTGGTGCAAACCTATATAGAAAAGCCGCATCTCGGCGTCTTGATGAAGTGCATCTTGCGATCAGAAGGTCTCCAGCTCCTGGCTGAGATTCATGGTGACGAGTGTGGCTGCCACGCGGCATCTGCCAATCTGGTCGGCAAGGCATACCGATCCAGCTTCTACTGGCCCATGGCCATGTCTGACGCTAAAGACCTCATCAAGAGGTGCAAAGGATGCCAATTCTTTGCCAAACAGCAGCACCTGCCAGCTCAAGCCCTGCGCACAATTCCCCCATCTTGGCCCTTCGCCATGTGGGGCCTCGACTGTGGGACTCCGTTCAACCGCGGCGGCTACAGGTATATCCTTGTGGCCATCGACAAATTCACCAAGTGGATTGAAGTCCGACCTGTCGCAATAGTCACGTCGGAAGAAGCAGCTAAATTCATGCGAGACATAACACATCGCTTCGGTGTGCCCAATAGGATTATCACCGACCTAGGGACGGCCTTCACAGGCTCTGCCTTTTGGGATTTTTGCCAAGACAACACGATCGACGTCTACTACTCCTCGGTCGCCCATCCCAGGTGCAACGGCCAGGTCGAACGTGCCAATGGCATGGTTCTTCAAGCTCTCAAAGATCGTATCTTTGATGATGCTTCAAACTACGCTACCCGGTGGTTAGCCGAGCTACCACACATAATCTGGGGTCTAAGGACCCAAGTCAGTTCCGCTACGGGCTTCTCGCCTTTCTTCCTGGTTTATGGCTCAGAGGTCATCCTACCCAAAGCGTCACCTTCGAGCTCCACGCTCTGATTCACGAGGAGGCCGGCAGACTTCGTCGCGTGACCTCGCCTCGAGGAGCAGAGAATGGCTGCTATTATGAAGCAAGCTCGTCATGACCAGCAACTCCGTCGGTACCATGATCGCAACGTCAAGGAAACCTCCTTCAACACTGGTGACCTAGTTCTAAGACGTATCCAAAAGACCGACGGTATGCACAAGCTATCCGCCCCTTGGGAAGGACCCTTCGTCATCACCGAAGTCATCAGCCCATCTACATATCGCCTCCAGTGGGGCGACGGGCAAGGCGTACCAAACCCTTGGAACGTGGAGCATCTACGACGATTCTACCCGTAGAATAGTTTTTATTACAGCTATGTATTCCTCGTCTCTGTACCTTTTCAGTTTAATAAATATTAATTCAAGCAGTCATCTGCTGTGTCTCGAGCCCTACCTTCTCCTCCTTCATGTCATAAATCCTCCCCCTCGACATGCTCGGGGGCTTGGCTAAAGCCAACACAAAGGTCAAAAGACCTATGGGTTAAATTTCCTGCTCCTCCCCCTCGACATGCTCGGGGGCTTGGCTCAAGCCAACATAAGGGTCATTCGACCTGAGGACGTCATCCCTCATGACTACCTACTTTCTGTTGATGCGAGCACGTCATAAGGTTGCAAAAAACACGAGTCCTAGACTCCCCGGCTCTTGTCACACGTAAGCCTCCCCGCTGAGCTATGATGGTCGGTAAGCCAGCCTCTCCGTGAGTAGTGGTTAGCGGAGTATGATAAAAAGACACGTCGTTTCAAGACTACCAAGTTCGCGCAAACACAAAGCAAGTACGTCGTGCAGACCACAAAGAATGTTATCAAGTAATATTTACAAGACTGGAGGAAGGAGGGGGTAAAGCTCTAAGACTACGACTGCTCCTCCCCGTCGTCGCCCTCATAATCAATGGCGTCCATCACCGCCATAGCGGCATCACGAACTTCAAGCTCGACGACCTTGGGATCCTGCGCGGGCCTTCTCCGACCTTGACCATGTCAACGTCGGGGTAGTGAGACTTCACCCGAACCAAGCCTCCGTAGCCGCCGCCAAGCTCGTTGCCTTCAAAAGGTCGAGCAGCTTCTCGGGTGCAGCCAGAAGACGGTCGATTGCAGGCTTGGGCTCCTCCCCCTCGACCTGTGACGCCAAAATATACATCGCAAAGTTTGCAGTGTTCTTCAGGTCGTTAAGCTCCACCTCTTGCCCTGCAATGATCACTTGGTCATTCTGCAGCGCCTTCAAAGCTACCTCAAGACTGACCTCGAGACCCCTTCGAGCATGTTTCTCATAAGCCAGCTTTTGAGATACAACGTACTCACTATCGATGGTCTTCTTCACTCACCTCTTCACGGCTCGGCCTCCCTGAGGTTCACCTCCAAGCTTCAAACTTTATCCTTAGTATTCTTCAGCTCATTTTTGAGGTCATCCTCTCGCCAGTGGAAGTCTGCAACAACCCAAAACACCCTGAGGTCCAGCCCTCAGCAGTACAAGGCAATGGTGAGAAAAGTTGCAAGAAAGTTGGTCTTACCAATGTTCGCGGCGTTAAATTGCGAGTTGGCCTCTTGGGTCTTACGTTCTCCTTGACTTGTCCTCGAGCTTCCTCTTGTCCGCAACCACCATCTCGCGGGCCTACTTGAGCTCCTGCTCAAGTCACCCGCTGTGTACACACCCTAAGTCGGCCCTACCCTTGGCACGGTCGGCTAGTGACTGATTGTGCAAAGATAAAATAGGTCGTCAGCTACATCCAGAAAGCAAATCATTCAACTCAAGGCAGTTGCTTAGTAAGAGATTGGTTGAGAGTCAAGATCGCACTGGACCGACTTCATATCCTCGTCATCATCAAAGATATATCCTCCCGGGGAGGAGTACCAGTCCAGTCAATCTCTTCTCGCTCCAAGTTTGGCCCCGTCGACGTCAAACCCAGTACCTGCACGCCGATTGTTTCTGGGCCCTCCTGTGGCTGCTCGATCTGTATCGGGTCCGTAGTTGGGTCCTGAGCCGATGTGCTGGGCACCGAGTTGATGGGGTCCACGTCGATAATATGCGGAGAAGAGGACGCCGACAGCGTCACCAGTGAACCTTGTCTTCCGCCTCGGTGACGGAGGAGAGCGTCCCCGCGTCGCTAACCGATGCCTGAGCCCCGACCTCATGGTCGGACGACCTCGTCCGTGAAGGTGAACCTTGAGCACCCAAGGCGCTCTGAGGTTGAACATCCGACCTACAGAAATCCTCGTCAAGCACAATACAAGAGCTGACAAAAAACTAGCAAATGCATCAAACTTCAGTGTCACGATCATACCTTACGGTAGCCGGGGCACGCAACTTCGGCCTAAAGGGCCGAACTCGTATCTTCACAGGCATCCTTGCCTGCGCACCAGCAACGGCCCGCTGCGCCTCCCTCATCCGACGGAGGTCGTCTTCATTCATCTTCTGCTCTAACTCCCGCTGCCTCTTGGCCGCGGGACTGAGTGACCTCCTCGCCGTGCGATCGTCGACAACCGGCGGATCATCGGTGGCTTCATCTTCATCATCTTCGACCTCCTTGGTCAAAGGCGTAGGAATTGTCGGCGTCTAGACCGCCGGAGGAGGGCTCGCCTTCCTCTTCCTCTTCTTCTTATCAGCCTCAAGCTTGGCAGTCTTGGCTGCCTCGACCTTGGCGGCCCTTGTGGTCGAGCTTGATGTTGCCACCCTTGTCTTGTGACCGGGCTTTGTGGTGCTGCTTGCTGCAGGTCGGCTCGCCACATCGTCACCGACCTCCGGGTCGGTATCTTCATCAGCTTCCACCGATGAGTCTGATTCATAATTCTCCATGATTCAGGTTTCTTTGAGGTATTTGTCCGACCTCAACTTCCGACGAGGCTCCTCGCCTCTTGGTAGGGGTGCTGGGCACCGAAACTGCATCTCTCGAGCCTTCAACAAATAAGTGCCAAAGAGAAAGATCGATGTAAGCAACGAAACAGGACAAATGACCTAGTAGTCCCACGACTTACAGGGTCAGCTGGTCGGGTCAAGGAATACGCCTTTGGGCACTTCCTGACTCGTGCACGCCCGGCGTAGATCTGCGACACCCTGGCCACCATCTCCTCTTGGGAGACCTTGCGATTGACCTCGCGAGTGGGGTCTGACTGTCCCCAATATTCGTATGCCGGATGCACCCGATCCTTGATTGGCTGGATCAGGCGACGGCAGAACGACCTTGCTACCGAGCCTCCCGTCACACCTTTCTCCTTGAGGTCGCGCACCAGTGCAAGAACCTCTTTGACAAATCATCGCGAGAGGACAGCTGCGTCCCACTCGGTATCTTTACGGGCTTGTGCCCGGTCCCGGGCGGCGATCGGCGATGTAAAACCATTCTGACCTCCACCCAGCGGTGTTGTCCGGCAGCTCCATGTCAATCCATTCTGCCTTGAGACACGATCTCGCGAGAACATCACCGCCCTACTACCGCATGCGCTTGCGGTGAACTTGACATTGAAGAGGTGTCGCCAGAGGAAGAAGTGGGGCGCTATCCCCAGATACGCCTCACAGAAGTGGATGAACGACGAAACTACAGTTATGGAGTTGGGGACGAGATGTACCAGCTCCAGTTTGTAATAGAAGAGGAGACCTCGAAGAAGTCGCCGCTGAGATGTTGAACCCGCTCGAAGAAGGAAGCGAAGACGACCTGCTCCTTGTCGTCCTCCGTCGGGAACCTCTGGCCAGTGGGTGCCTTCCACTCCAACTCCGCCTTGGGCCTCAGGAGCCCGCGGTCCACCAGCGCCTGGATCTTTTCCTCGGTCACTGTCGAAGAATCCCACACCGTCTCCGGGGACGGGATCGTGGGAGACGCGGCCGCCATTTCTTGCGCTCGGATGGATTTGGATCTAAAGTTCACTAGGGTTTTGATGCACATGCGAAGCCGAGCAGTGCGGGGATGGCGGAGCCAGTGCGATCACTACGATGGCGGCGGTGAGGACTACGGAGGCGGGGATGCGTGCGGCTAGGGTGGGGATTCATGGAGGCTGGCGAGAGGAAGAAGACGATGGAAAGGGACGATCAATGTCGGACCCGCCGCTCTATTTATAAGGGCTCCACCATGGGTGCCTGTTGCGGATCCTTCTGCTGCAAGGAGCTCGCCCTAACGACTATCTTGCCGCTAATTCGCGAGACAATTTCATCATCCGGTTTATGGCTATATACAACGAAGAGTCTCACGACCTATGCCCTGAGTTTAGGTCGTGAGAACAAGTAAAATGTTAGGTCATCCTGACAGAACATTCGATCCTCCCGAAGTCGATAAGCCCCCAAATTCCATCACTGTAGGTCATTGATGAATAATATCTTCAAAATGACCATTACATGACAGAAGACAGCGAACATTACATGGGAACTTCGAAGGTACACAAGTCGCTGCGACCTTATTGGATCGAGAACCCGTCACAAAAATACAAAGCGTACGAAGACCGATCTACCTAGAGCAATCCTTGAGGTGTACTCTGCTGTAGCCGAGCACGTCGAAAGAATTCTTCTAGCCTCAGGACCTCGATGGTGGCCTTGCGGTGAACAACTGCACGACGCGCACATAGCGAGGCGCAGCTCTGTGGGACTATGGAATGGAACACACGAGCTTGCTCTTGGCGGACAAGAAGCCTTGACGAGCATCACATGCTCTCCAAAGACTTCTGACTTCACCTCGGGCCTCTACGGATCACCTCCAAACTCTCCTTGATTCCTTCCGAGGCACGGTACAAAGAGTGGGTGTCGCCTACATTTCGCAAGAGTTCTTCTAGCTCAAGCCTCTACAAACACTGACATCCTACAATCGGTGGCGGACGGACACATGCCCATGGCATGATCTCAATACTACCTGCGGCTTCATAGCTCAACAATGCTCGATGCTTGCCTTCTTGACCTTATGGTGCTATTTATAGCAGAGCGCCTCGAGGTGGTGAAATAATGACACTGTCGCCACGTGGTCGAGAGGGCCTGTAGACATGTGCATGATTAAAGGCGATGACTTTACCCTGCCTCGTGATGTCTCTGTCGCTCGCATCAATGATGCTGAGCCCAGGACATCACATGGCTCTGATGCACTCCTTGATTCGGCGGTTGTCGTTTTTGGGTGGCAAGAGAATCTCCGACCACTTTGTTGCCCGTGACCAGCGGTCTATGGAGAGATAAACGACTGACGTCGCCGAGGGCCCTCACTACCCCGGACGACAACGATGACGATGATCAACGAACCCTTTTACAGCTCTATGTTTTCATTGCACCCGCTAGGCTCTACGTCCTGGTGCACCCGCTATGGCTCTGCATGTAAACAGACCTATTCCAATCATCCTACATTTCTGTTTCTTGAGCAGAATGGTCGTAGGTTCGATTGAAGACCTTCCAGGGTAGGTGTGCCTCGCTGCTCTACCAGATCCGTCTGGGCGCCTGGAGATCAGAAGCTTCAAGTCTACGGTTTCGTCGGGCCCCCGTGGTCGGTGTGCTTATTGCTGAGGTCGTCAATACCTTAGCGCCATGGCTCTCTTGGATGGCGCAGCTATCTTTGGTCGTCTGGGCACCAAAATGGCCTTCCTGAGGTCGGCGTGCCTTAATACCTAGGTCTTGCAATACCTCGGTATGTCTACGGCTCTGCCAACCTAGTTGGGCGCCCTGGATGCGTGACCATCCTGAGGTCGGTGTGCTCTTGTAGCTCTGCCAGCCTGCTCTGGACACCCAGGATTTTACATCGGGAATGAAGGCCTCCACAGCAGTGGCGTCTAATGGCCCTGTCAAGTATCTCCGGGTGCTGGGGCGCTTCTTGATTTGAGACCTTCTTGAGGTCGACATGCCTCGAGTGGCCCTGCCAGACTCTCTGCAGCTATGTAGGATATCTGGATGTCTCTACACTCCATACGTTCAAGATATACATATTTTCATGGCTCAGCAATGGTTCCGGACATCACAACTTCAGCTATGACATCATCAACGACCTCTTCATATGACGTGCCTTTCAAGATCCTACTGGGTATCCTCGGATACTGGGAAACATTGACTTGAGGCCTCTTCGAGGTTGGCACGCCTACAAAGGCCTCCTTGAGGTCGGCTCTGCCAGACTCCTGGCAGCGATGCTAGGAGATCTGGGTGTCTCTACACTTCGTTCGATCAAGATCATGACTCAGTTTTCTTCTCTTTTTTGAGCATCAAACCAGCCATCTGCTTTCAATGCTCGGGGACTACTCTCACGAGTGCGTCTTGACACCCTCTTGTTTTCTCGTCACCGGCACATGTTGGGAAACCTTTCTTACGTTTCCACCGTTACTTGACCTACTTTCTTCTCTTTCTTTTTTTGGATCATCATCCATCCCGCCCACCACAATGCTCGGATACTACTCTATGAGTGCATCCTTGATGCCCTCTGAAATTTTTTTATCGTCGTTTCGATCTATTGGAAGCCTGCTTCCTATAGGTCGCCACTCGACCTTCCTTCGTTCGGCAAAGACCATAAACAGGTCGGCTGCTAAGTCGATTTGTTCTTTTCTTTTTGACCGACGTGCATGCTATTCGACCTGTCGATAGCTCTATGACTTTGTCATGACCTTCCTAAGGTCGCTGCGCCTACACCTCACTCGGGGGCTTGTGAGACATGGGTACCACAGGTCCCCACACCAGCTCACAGTCCCCGACAAGTGGGTCCAACCTACCAGAAGACCCGCCGACCTGTCCGTGGGCCCAACCGACCTAGTTGGCGGCCCACACGATCTCTTGAAAACCTTCCAGAAGATTCCCCAGTTGACCTTATCCAGAACGACTTCAAGACTTGTTGTGTAAGACAAGACATCGGTGGATCCCGACCAAGCAGATCGACGGATATGGCAAGTGATGTAATCAACTAGACTTAGGTCTCTGGTCGTAACCAACCGAGTCGGGAACCAACCTTGTCCATTTGTCAATATAAGGGGCGACCCCTTGTATCAATCACACAATTCCCAAGCAATCTACACCAACAACTGGACATAGGGTTTTACTCTCCGGAGGCCTGAACCAGTATAAACTCGCCGTGTTCTCTGTGTTCCGTGTGCTCGTGCAAACCTTCGAGTTCTTAGCCTTAGATTCCCTCGCCGAACAACTAAACCACGGGTTAACCCCACGTGGGCTGTCGAGATCTAAACATCGACAGCGGTAGATTAAGATTCGAGCTATAGCCGATTCTAGAGAGGCCTTTCAAGACAAAAATAAAATAACCAATGGCCGATTTGATACATTCGGTTTCAGATCATTAGTCGATGAACAAATCACCCTTAGAATAGAATATGCATACATATATATTATTCTCTTATCACTGATTACAGAGGACAGGATTACAATTCGGATCTGAAGGTTACGTTGAAGTGATAAATCAGAAAAATTTATAATGAGCCGATTATGTTCATCATCACTGAACGAACAACGAATTCTGGATCATCGTCGTCAATGAAGGAGCGAAGAAGAGAAAACAAAAGGAAAATTTGATGAAGATGATATGGAATCGCAACCTTCTCCATCAAAGTCAAGCGAAGAAGACATAGGGTTGTTCTTCTTCCTAAACGCCAGAACAACATCCACTCTCTCCCCATCGGTGATGCACCCAAGACGCAAGGGTTCTTCTAGTTGGACCTCCCGCTTCACAAAAGGAGACTAGAGAGAGGAGCATGTCCTAGACTATATCACAAGAATTCTTCTAGCCATCGAGAGGTGGGAGAAGGGAAGAAGACCAAAAAGTAGAAGCCTAAAGACTACCGAACCTATATTCTGAGCCATCGACGAAGAAAAGATGTGTTCTCCATGGAAGATGAGAGCGGTTATTTATAGCCTGGGCACCGAGAAGAGATAAGGATGGGGAAGCCAGAAAAGACAGAAACTGAAGATACTAGATCCGGTAAAAGAGGAAACAGATGACCCATGAATGGTTCAGTTTCCAAAGGATGACCGATTCGGAGAAGCATTTCCCAAAAATAGGGTTGGCACGCACATATGGCGAACGGTGGGAAATTTTCTCTAACACATCTACAAACTACAGAGCATGGCTCACAGAAATCTTACGCTCGTGTCAGAGCAGAGTAGTTGACAAGCTCACTAACAGCATCCAGGAGAAATGCCATTTCAAGTAGAAGTTTGTCAATGACCAGTGGCAATTGCTATTCCCTAAAGAATTTTCCAAAAAAGGATGCCTCTGATAGCTAAAAGCTAAGGGAGCCAATGTCTACATCGGGAAAATCCAAAAACTTAGAGAGGTCGTGGAGAAACCCCTGGACAAAAGGGTGAGTCTTATAGGGAAGGAAAACGGAAGAGACAAAAAGTGTCACATGGTAAACAGTCCCGGGGAAGTGTCAGATGATCTATTGCATTAAAGGGATAGGACACTATCGATGGAAACAATGGAGACTGATCGCATCGGCCATGTGAAGAGATTTGGCTATCTTTTAGATTAAGAAGAAGTACCGGATTTGAGTAAATTTCGGAGCAAAAGATTATTTACTCCGAAACTGGGGGGCATGTGTTGACACCGTTTTTTGAAAAAACAGGTCAAAGAGGATAAGAAGGAGCAGCCGATGAGATAACAGTATAATCGGCCGATTGAAGAAAGAGAAGGTGGTCAACAGAAGCTCACCGATGGTCAAAGTAATCCAACCAGGGCCGTATGGGTCAAATCGATCGGCCGATTGTCAACCAGGGAATCGGCCGATAGAGAGAGAAGGTGGTGATCGAGAATACGCCAAAGGCAAGACATGGTGGAGGCGGGTCAATTCACGATTGGCAATGGGTCAGAGTCGGTTTTTAGGAGAGTTTGACTCTTGCATGAGTCTTTTTCTATTTTTTGTAGTATTCGTTTTCTTTAGATGTAAGTAAACAGTGCCGTAATCGGCTAGGAGTCGGGTTGTCCTTAGGACATAAATAGCGGCCCTACGTGGTCGAAAAATCTGTACACACCAATATCAAACAAACCGCCTCCGGGCAAACCCTTTACAGTTTACAGCATCTACTTTACAGCATCTACTTTTCGGCGACTTCGCCATTGCGTTTTTCTTTTCTTCAACGTCGTTCTTCAAGTTCGTCGGGCTGCATCGATCGATCTCCGGCAAGCTTGTGAGTACCGTTTTACCGAATAATCCTAGGCTTTAACCTCCGGGCGCATCGCTGAGGTTTCGTCTAGTTCTTTATTCACCCCTTACCGATATTAGCTAGATCTACAAGTTTTCGTACCAATTCTTGTAGTTTTTAGCTTTTATCACCAATTTATCCAGCTCGACCTAGATCTTGTCGGCTTTCACCATCACAGCCGATCTGACTCATTCGAGTGCTGACGTCACGATCGGCCGATCCAGCCGATCTCTTTGCCTGCGCACCAGCACTTCGGTCGCTCTCGAGCCGGCTGATCCCGCTTCTCTGTATCGGCCGATTGGCAAATACACGTACTGTTGAAGATCCATCGGTTCTCTAGCCGATCTTTAATATTTTCCATTGTCAATCAACAAGCCAGATTGGCTGGCACGCCTCGCTACAGACCGGGGAGTCACGTGTGTCGCGCGCGGAGGTGACGTCCTATTTTCGCGTCAACCGCAGTCAGTAAAATCTATAACTCCTATATAGGAGCTCCCCACTAAGGAGTTCTCTCAACATGCAAGCATGCCACCTCAACAGCCCCACTAAGACCATGACATCCAGTGGTGGACCCCATTGTTTGAACTAGCTAAAAAATGTTATAACTCAAAAATCAAAAAACCAAATTAAATTCTGATTACACCATTGGATTCCTTTTAATAAATCCTTCAAAATAAGATCTCATATGAATATATTTTGATAAAATGACAAATAGGCCCCATCGATGGTAGTTGGTATAGAGTAAAGTGAAAATAAAAAAGAATGAAAAAAGGAAAATGAAAAGGAAAAGAAGAAGAAGAAAAAGAATAGGAGGGTGATAGTAATATTCTAACTCATAGATTTCTCCTACATACTTGCAACACGCAGAATTGAGGAATATAAAGGAATAGCAACAGAGATAGTCCTAGCGTAAACATAACGATCTGATCTTTTTTCATTAGACATCATGAAATATATCCATTTTTATACTAAATAGCTATTCCTTATATATTTCATTGCATAAGTTACACTCTGACAAATAGATTAATACTAACAGCAATCCTCATCAATAATATAAATTCAATTATTGTATAAGTACCCAAGAAGAACGCTAGCGGGAAGCAACCAAGCTCGAACCGCATCCCCTTTCAATCTCCTGGTCAGCGTGTGATTGATGGCCAATGATAAATTAAGTTAGGATGGGATTGTAATCTCCTCCTTTTTTTAACAAAATAAATGAGATGGCTGATGATAAATTGAGTTAGGATGGGATTGTAATCTCCTCCTTTTTTCTAAAAAAATTAGTGGTTTACATCTATAATAGATTTAATTTTGACAAAATCCTGCAGCAACGCGCGGGGTGTTCAAACCTAGATCAAAGAATTACCAACGGCGGCGACGAGGTTGCCGAGGTCGCCGAAATTCTCTCTTATGATCAGACGCGCGAGTTTGCCGAAATTCTCTCTTACGATCATTGTATTTTTCTTAATTCCCGCAGCAACGCGCGGGTGAGATTCCCCTAGTTCTTTTGATGAATTACCACTGGTGCCCGAGACTTAGTAAAACGAGGGCAGTCATTTAAGATGTGTCCCTCCTGTTTGCAGTGCCAACATTTTATCTTGAATTGGTAGGTCATTCTTTGGTGGTTGGGGGATAAGAACCTTTTAAAGATACCATTATGACTTGCCACTGTATTGGGCCTCCTAGGTTGGCCCTTTGACTTCTAATTCAAAATTTGAAATCCCTCAGATGGAGCCTTTGAGTGAAACTCCAAACATTCAAAAACCGAACGTCGAGGAAAAGAAATTCGCTTGAAAACTGAAATTCTTGCCTTCGAATGATTTGAATTAGAAGCTGCAGGATGAAATCCTCTGCAAGATGTAGGGCCGAAAGGTTCATACCATGGAGACTTGAATCTAGCTGCATGAGAGCTATTTCCCAATGGAACAGTGTTGGCACCAGATAAAGGCGGCTGATTGGCACGAACTACATCTGCATAAGAAGAGTTGTTCTTCTTTTTCTTGTGATTTACCTCAGTCCAAGGAAATGAAGGGCCAGAATCCACTTTGGAGAAATCAGCAGCAGCTTGATAACCCGATCATTGCAAAGAAATAAAGCCAATTTGAAGGAGTCACAGGAGAAAGAACCCAGCTTGAGCACACGGAAACCAACACGTTTGCAGGAAACGACAACGCGAAAAAATTGACCATCCAACTGCAGAGAGGCAAAGTTGCTAGGCGTACCTCCCAGAATCGATGAGAAGCAAGCACTTACTAATTCCGGAGTGGGCCTGAAACGGAATCGACTGAAGGAGACCAGAAGGAAAAAGGTTAATGACAGGCCATCTTCACCATAGGAGACCGAGACGCCAAAGAGATTCGAGACCTTCTCATTGAATTCTTGCCCAACACGGGTATCTCGCAAGGGGAGATCCATTGCAGGGCTTAGAAGCTAGCATGGTGCAGGGCGGCGAGGGCAAGCGAGGGAGGGTGGGTTATACTGAGCATTTTAGCTGGCTCGGCCCGCTGGCCCGGCCCGCCCACGGACCTTATTGGCGAAAAAAACTTGGCCCAAGCCCGACCCAAAATACTGTTTTTAGCTATTTTACACTATAAAATGCGCGGGCGGCCCGCCCAAGCCCGGGCCTGGCCCGAGCCCGGCCCAAAATTGAGGCACGACGCGCCCAGTGGGACGGTCATGGGCAGGATTTTCTCGACCCGAAATAACCTAGTTTTGCCGGCCCAACCTGCCAGAAAATGCTCAGGTCTAAGGGTCGTCGGAGGTTAGGCTCTCATGGCTCTCTCGACTCCGGCAAACAACTTTGTCCACCCTTGAATCGTCTTATGTACACTTGCTAAGGATCAAATCGAGCATCAACCTCTCGAGGTTGAGTCATATTTTTTTGTTTACAAGCTCATCCAACCAACTCTTTCTTCATCAAATCCTTTTGGGATCTGCTCATATTGGAAACCCTACGCTAACGGAAAACAAGCAACAACTTTGCTTCTTGACACAAGTGAATGTATACAACTGCTGAAAAAAGAAACGCAGTGCTCAGACCACCATATGACGCAAGGCATCACAGAAAGGTTCAGTTAAACAAAAAATTAAAAAAAATAACTGGGCATCTATCCTGTTCTTCCAATTCCAACCAACCAAACTTGCTGAAGATTTACATGATCCTTGAGCTCGTTCTTGTAATGACCCGTCCAGTGAAAAAGATAGGTGCAAGCATGACAGATTATCTCACAAGGATGTTTGTTAATTTTCATGCTGATGAAACATGTTCTATTTTCTAGCCTTTCAAATCGCCCAGCAGACTCTAGCACCTCATCAGGTAGAGCCTCATCAATCCAAGACCAGTACTGACATAAATGGTTCATAGTTTCATCTTAACTAGGGGAACCTCACCCGGGTGTTGCTGCGGGAATTAAGAAAACGCAATGATCATAAGGGAAATTTCCATGATATCATGTCTGCCTGATAGGGATATATGAGCTTATTACAGATAGTTGAAATAACAGTGTATTGAATCTACAGAGCTAATTTTTATCTTAGTTCTAATATTAACTAATAAATAAAACACAAAAAGTTTATGGGTTTTTTTAAAAAAAACTGGAGGGGGAACAAAGGCTTACCAAGTACAACCAAGTGAAATAGATGCAACTGGAAATCGATTGGAGACCAACCTGCTTCAAATAGTGAACACCATAATGATTATCCGCGAGGGTGGGGGTGGTTATTTGATACCTCATATATCCTGCATCCAAGTAGAGGAAAATTTGTATGAGATGAAAATATAATCTTGATCTTCACACAGGTATCATGATCCATATGAACAAATAAGTAGGGTTATCAACCAAACACTTATAAACATGATAATTGCTGCATTGAAATAGAGGGGAATTTGAACAAAATAAAAACATTATCACTAAGTGGGCTCAATTCAGCATCAAATATTTGTTACCTGATATTTGCAGGTTCAGAGAATACCTTACATACCTGATATTTGAAGGGTATAAATATAAACCTTATAAAAGGGCTCGATTACAGGGGTATAAAAGCAATCTAAACACAAAGGTACCAAAGCAAATGTAACTTAAATCGATGCGAATTTCAACATGCCCTTTCAAAATTGGGAAGAACAGATGTCAAGGAGAGGATGAAGCTGTGCAGCCTTTGCAATGGCAGCCGATCTGTGGCATCCGCAGGCGCTGCCACCACGCCGTCGGCGACAACGATCCCAAACAGCTCCCCAACTCGCACCACCACCGCTGCCGGGCGTCCTTGGTTGCCGAGGCCGCGAGCCTCCGTCTCCTCCATCTCAACCTCAAGCTCGCATAACCAATCATATCAAGTGGAACTTAACCATTCACGTAAACGATCGATTGGGCTGCCGGGTCACGAACGTACGTGGAGACGACGACGGAGTGCTTGCCCTCTCCGGAGACGACGCTCTCAACGGCGGGCGAACCTGACGGACTTCGGTCTTGCCGCCGATGCACTGGCGCAGCGTGTCGTGACGCAAAGGCCCCTTGAGCGCCCAAGCCGACGACTGGCCAAGGACGGTATGCTAGAGCCGCGTCGCGCCCCAAGGATGGGAACCGTGGGAACCCGGCGGCGTCGTAGTAGAAGTCGGAGTATCGGCGGATGGCGCAGCTGCGGGTTCCTCGTCCTCCATGGCCATGCTGTCGTTCCTCGCCGTGGAGTCCCACAGCGTCGTCGTGGACGGGAGGCGGCGGATCTCGAGGGATTGGGAGGAAGAGGCCGGCGACTCGACATAAGGTAGGGGAAGAGGAACTCGATTTATGTGCGCGGAGGGAGGAGGCGAGTGGACGCCGAGGGTTGGAATGGGGATGCATTCATTGACGACGTGAAGATGGGAGGGGAAGAGGCGGAGCCGAGGAAGGGAAAATGGCCGCTCCGCCGCCGCCGGTGTGGATGGGGATACGGTCGAGGACGACGCATGACCAACGGGGACGAAATGATTCTACCCGGACGGGGGAAAAGGCCCAGCCCACGACGCGCTCACCCGGACGGGGAGAAGGCCGAGCCCACGACGCGCACGAATGTGCCTTTGCTACGTTTCAGTTACTACTGCCAGGGACCAATCACAGGGCTGAGAATTCCTTAAGGACTCCTAGTGGGGAGCTCCTATATAGGAGTTATAGATTGCAAAAATAGCAGGAATTTGCCAAATCATGTTATCCTAAGTGAGGATAGCATAATTTTTTTTATCAAGCACAGAAAGATTTTAATTGCATTGGAATTAAGAAGACAAATAACTGCTATCACACTCAAGCAAGTCACACTCGCTAGGTGAGCAGATCAAATCACATCATACTCCCTCCGGATCCCTATTAGAAGTCGTTTTGGACAATGTTTGAGTCAAACATTAGGAATATAAATCATGAATAACTTTTTAGTCGTTGAGTTTGAAAATGTGAAAATCACATAAATAGATTTGTCTTGAAAATTACTTTCATAAGAATATACATATATAACTTTCCAATAAAGATTTTTTATAGAAAAGAGAAGTCAAAGTTGTGCTTTGGTGACCGTGTCGCTGTCCTCAACGACTTCTAATATGGAACCGGAGGGAGTATATACAACTATATAGATGGAACCCACTAAGAGACATTAACTACATTTCTCTCAACATGCAAGCTATCCACATCACATGTCACATCATCATCCACTAGATCATCAATTTATGTCTTTCACCGATTTTCTGTGCCTATAGCATCCATACATCTTTGCAAATATTACCATGGTCTAAAATTCCAAGAATAGAAATACGTGAAAGATCAATCATTTAACAACAGTTTTCTCTCAACAAAATGAATATAATTTAATATATAGCATCGTTTGTAAAAGAATGTTGCATAGCAATCACCATAGCAATCACCTTTGTTTATATTTTCAAATTTTCATCTTACAACTTTGTTTAAAAATTCCTGCAGCAACGCGCGGGGTATCACCTAGTTACATCCATAACAGTAAATGAGTTACGATTGCTATCGCACCAGAGCAGTTCATTAAACATGCAAGAGCACACACAATCTTTCAGAAGGGAAAGAAAAACAAATAAACACACAAAGTGAAGTAGCAAATAATAAAACCACACACATTTTAAACAACCAACTATATGAAATGATTCAGCTGCGGTGTAGGTAATTTCTTCAAATTGACCGACTTCGCGAGAGCGAACCAAAACTCGATTCTCCTCCTCCTCCTCCCCATGCTCCTCCGTCTTCTCTGGAATAATGCTCCAATCTATGATACCTCTCAACCCAGGTCTCCATCTCCATGAACGCCCAAAATACCCACATAAAGTCGAGGTAGTCCGCCCTTCCGCCAGGTTCTTGGCTTGCAGGAAGCCCTGCGCCTGCTGACGGAATGCCATAGCATCTCCGCCCACACCCTGTGGATTACCAGCCACCTCTTTTCCTCGCCTAGCTCCATCAGTGACTTGGCTAGCTTGCATGCACGGGGGACCAAGGTATCTTCGGTTGTGGTTACATAGGTATCTTCAGCTTGCCAGCTTGGGTTGCTTGTATAACGGCATGTGCGATACTTCTCTATCTAGTGCTGCATCGCTATTCTTGAATAATAACTCGATGTCATCACTGGCATTGGAGAAAAAGAGTCGATCTGGCACCAGAAATTAGCATTTCAGGTTGATTCAAAAGCAGGTAGATCATGTAGTTGGATATGGCCCTACTGAGCAGGGGTGGAGACAGAGATTTCGATCTTTTCTTTGTTGATGAGGTGCGCCAACAGTCGTTTGTGCGTTTCCCTGAGTTGTGTGGCTGCTCTGTTGGGTTGTGTGCTTTGTGGAGATCTTTTTGGATTGCGAAACAGAGGTCTGTGGCGATGTGGCAGAGGCCCAGAGAAGGACGCTCTCATCAAACTATGTTCTAAAACTCCATCCTATCTTTACCATCAGTTTATGTTTACTTAGGACCAGCTACCCCCTCAAATCGTTGAATCTCTTGTATCTGCCAGCATCACCTTGTATGAAATGTATCCATCCATTAAGCGTATGACGCAAAGCTCGGCCATTAATATCCCTGCCTAACTGCACTTCCCCAATATACCAACTTTTATTTACGATCTCTCTCAGAAAATTGAAGGTAGCAAGCTTCATTAGAAAGGTGGGATACTTCTTGCGACCATAGTGGGATGTTGACGGTCAATTTCCGTCAACCAAGAACACTTGTTATACTTTGCTTTGAGCTTTAAATTATAACTAACCCGCCACTAGGTATATTAATGATGTAACAAGTTCACACTTGCATGTGGTTTTTGGAGTTTATTGTTTACGCAGGAAATCAACGTTAAAGAAGAGACTTTCGGGATAAGTTCATCAAGCATTTTAGAAGAAGATCATGAAGCCCAACACAAATCAAGACACGTGATGAACATGACTCCAAATGGCCCAAGGACCGAAGCGTCGATGCATAAAACTTCAGGGACCTAAACAGAAGATGGAGAAGCTTGGATGACAAGCATCCTTATCTTAATCGTGAAGGAAATGATGCCAACAGTCCACATGCAGAAGGGTGCAAAGCAAGAATTGCACGGGAAGCATCAGGGAGGAAGGCCAGGCCGAACCGAGCCGAAACGGGCCCAGGCCGGTCGGCCCAAGCCGGCCGGCCCAACCCATTTTGGGCTCGGTTCGTGCCCCCCTTTGACCTAGATGCTCCTCGGCTTATTTATAGCCTCTACCTCCGACGGCCACCACATCCATTCATCTCACAACTCAACGAAACCTAGAAGCAAGCACCGGAGGGAGACGACGGCGGCCGCGAGTCCTCGAAGTTGTCAAGGAGATGGCCTAGGCCGACCCTAGCCGCCATGGCCGCCCTGCGTGGTTGTGCCATGGTGGAGTTCCAGAGCTAGTTGAGGTCATCAATGGTATGTACTCGGTGGTAATGATCCAAACGCATCTATTACTATGTGAGCAATGATAATCTTGTCATTCGATCTTTTAAGCGATTCCATGTCTCCGTTCATACTTTCTACCTATTGTGAATATGCTTATTCTTTAGTCTAATGCATGATTAGACTATTTAGCATACTTTATGTAATCATGGTGATTAGATCTAGTATGTGGATCCTTCATGGTTTGTAGACACGTTCACTTGGACGTGCCCCTAGACTCCGTATGAATAGGTGCGTCGTGTGACGAAGGTTTGAAAGGCGGATGTTTTCGGGAGGAAGACCGGAGGTAGGAGTTTAAGGATGCTATTAGATGAGATGCATGATTTGTTGCTCATTTGTCGGAACTACAACTAGAAGGAGATAGGCTTAGTTGTCCCTAGGTGGCGCTTTACCTTGCCTATGTTTGTGAATGTGATCAACCTTATGCTATCATATACATATCTCTTAGGTTTATCTTTGTATGCAATCAACGCTTAATGTTAGGTTAGTTTGGCTAGGCAAGGTAGAGAACCTTAGCGGTTTGCTTCCGATCCTTGGATTGACAAACCTTGGGGACCCTCCTTGGTGAAAAAGGCACCAAGTCATCCGTACGCTTGCGGTGAACTTCAACACGATTTGAACCGTCAACATGGGACAATAGGTTGTACTGAAAAACCCAGCCCGAACCCATCATAGTACTAAATAATCTAAAGTGTAGGACTTCGTAAAGAAAGATACCGCTCATTAATGCCAAATATGCATAGAATGCTAGTAAAGCAGTGCAACTGATGAGAATATACGTTACCCAGATGTCGTTGATGTTGTAACCATCCTTGCGGCTAAAGATAAAGAGCAATAGGGAGGCTTTGGCTAGGCAGGGAAACAAAATAAGTTGCAAGAATTGTCCTAGAGGATTGCTGATTGTTCTCCCATGGGTGTACATGATTGTAGATTTGGCTGCGAGGTAGCATTTCACTTTATCGATTCGTTGCAAGCCGTCAAGCTTCATGAAAGATTGCATGTCTCTTAGCCGAATAGAGTATGGAGCAATCACATCGACAAAGTAATTGGTATGATGCACTCAATTCAATAGCTCCATTGCTAGTTTGCAAACCGATATTGGCAGAGAATTTGACAATCACGCTTTGCGCTCTTTCCTCTCCTCTAATGGCATGATCATCAGGCTCACTTGCCCGTACACGTCGCAGCAAAATGGCCGGACTGAG
This sequence comes from Cenchrus purpureus, assembly GCA_022644695.1. Lineage (NCBI taxonomy): Eukaryota > Viridiplantae > Streptophyta > Magnoliopsida > Poales > Poaceae > Cenchrus > Cenchrus purpureus. Next base: position 52,044,406 of record CP053458.1, read on the forward strand.
CGAGTTATTTGTACCTTTAATGATAGTGTCCGTGCTCTCATGTTCCACGCTGATGTTCCCGCGATGTTCTGGATGGATGCTTACACTCTTAACCGACGGCCATGCCGACCACGCAACGATGACACTCCTCTGATGACGGAGTTGAACGGTCTCCTTTCTTCTCCCTCTTAATGAAATACGTGCCAAGGCATGGTCGCGAAAAAAACACTTCTTACAAGCTGCTCTACGGCCAGCACCCCACCTATGATCATTTGCATGTCTTCGGGTGTCTATGCTATCCCAACTTGATAGCCACGGCTGCCAACAAGATCTCACCACGCTCTGTCGCTTGCATCTTCCAAGGTTACCCGCCGAACACCAAGGACTACCGCTGCTATAATCCAGAAACTAATTGTGTCATTGTCTCTCAACATGTTTACTTCGACGAGGATGTTTTCCCTTTCCGATCCAGGTCTCCACCTGCACCCAAGACGTAGACGCCGCCTGTCACACCTGATTTTACAAGGAAAACTGAATGCATCTCATATGTGCGCCAGGATCAAGTTTCCACACATATGATAAACGTCATGAGTGAATATCCATAATACAACATTCAAAACGTACAAAGGTTTAACTTTATTATAATATCTTTATTACACTTAGACGGTAGACTCGAAGGTCTTTAACATCGAACAACGATAACTAAGATGATCAGCTCCGTCTTCAGCTTCCACAAGCACTTGACTGGGGGATCGCATGCCTCAGAACTCATTGTAGTCGCTGTAGTACTCCTCACTGTTGTTCTCCTCCAACAGGCAGAAGCAAGGTGAGTACACTTATGGTTGGTACTCAGCAAGTGGGGGAAGATATAAGGCCACAAGGATAGGCTAAGGTTTTGCAGTGGTTAGCATTTTAATGTTGGTCAAATTTTATTTAACAAACACCTAGTTACTAGATGTAAGTTCATACCAACCCACTTAAGCATTTAGAAAACATCTCATCTCAAAAACCCACAAGAAACCATGATTTGATTCCATCTTTAAGTTTGATTATCATGTGAGGGTCCAAGCCGCTCTTGACCGTGAGCACGGCTGATCGATCATTTTTAACTCTGCAGAGGTTGTACACTTTACCCACTGCACAGATTGTGTTCCCCATGTTGCCCGGGTTAGCTAGACCCTTAAACACTTCCGAGGTGAGTGGCTAGGGGTCCACTATGAAGCCTTTACAAAGACATGTAAAAGACCAACAACCTGCATAGTTACAGTTCAGAGCGGACCATAACCCTCCCTAATGGTCAGCACCTTAGCCAAGGCTGCTACCCAAAAGAACCAGGCTATACCCCTGCAACTCCAAACCCCCTCTCCTCCTTTCGGACAAGGGTCATCATATAATTCACACATCTAATTAATTGGCTAAGCCAGAGCCATATAGACTGTGGTTGCACTGTTTTCTTGGGTGGTTCTCCATGTTCCGATTAAATTAAGGTATTCTTGTATTAACCATGAGCATCATCATAAACATGCATAACTTTCATTTATATAAAATATTCATTTGCAACCATCCCAAGGTAAAGCAACTAAGCATTATCTACCCAAAACATTTATTTAAACCAGGTTGTTCAAGGGTACAAGGATAAAGTCTAGTCATGTCCTTAAAAAGGTTTTCCCATCAACTTTATGCAATATCATAAAAGATAAACTTAATTATCATGCAATTATATAGGAATAAATAGAATATGTAAGGGGAGAAGACCACTTGCCTTCCTCGCCTAAAAACTCAGATTCTTCTTCCTCGAAAAGCTGATCTTGACACTGTTAAAACAAACGAGCTCGCTGAGACGATCGCACAGACACCAAGAACGCTTAAAACGGATCTAAGACGGTAAAGATATGACCAAAACAAGGTTTAGGGGTCTAACTGCAAGGAAAACTAACTACCAGGGACTAGACTGAAAGAAACCAGGCGCTAAAACTGAATTATGCATATAAACCAAAGGTTTACAGTGCAAAACAACCTATTAAAGACCTCGGGCGCAAAAACTAAACAGATCAGGGTCCTAAACAAAAGAACAGGACCTATCCGTAAGGATCTTTCTAGGTGGAAGGACCGGCTTGCGAAAAGAAGAAGTTGCAGGGACTCTTTAGCAAAAAGGGTGGCGGGTGGTCTATGGTTGACTGGTACACGGTCTATTGACTCGCGGCCGGGGCTGATCTGGGCCGTTGGTTCCGGATCGACGGCGGCGGCGCGATGGTCAGCGAGCCGGAACAGTCGATGGCGGCACGCCGGCGATGCTCGATCCCGCTCTGGACCTCGGTTTTGAACGCGGAAGGGTCCTACACAAAGTAGAGGAGGTGACGAACCTATTTAAGGTGTTGAGGAGGTGGCTAAGGCGACGGCAAAAGCGCTACGTCCGGTGAGGCGGACGGTGGAGAACGACGCAAGCGGCCGGCGCACTAGCTCGGGAGCTATGGCTCTAGGCACAAAGAAACTAGGGAGGGGTGCGATGCTCACCACACGACAACGCTCGAGTGAAGAGATGGGCGTTGGAGAGGCGGCGGTGAGGGAGATCAACGACGGCGGGGTTTTGAGCTCGGGCGGCGCTCCGGGGAAGAAGACAAGGCTCCGGAGCACGGCTCGGTCCGGCGGCGGTCCTGAGAAAGAGGGAGCTCGATGAGTAATGAGCGCGAAGAAGGAAGACGGAATAAGAAAGGGCCAGGGACACTTCACCGACGGCGAGCTTCGGGTGGCCGGTAATGGCCCGGTGGCGGAGCTCAATGGCGACGGCGCGAGCGCGAGGTGAGAGGGCGCAGGAGCTCGGTCGAGTGTGGAAAGGGCGAAGCAGATACTCGGGCTCGGTCTATATAGAGCAAAGAAGGGAGGGGAAGCGATGGCCGGGGCGGAAAGGCCATCAATGGCCATTGTGGCCGGCGGCTTGATTGAAATCAAGGGGAAGCCTTGATTGGAGAGGAAACGGAAGAGGGAGTGAAGTGGGAAGTGACGTCGATGCTCCACTTCGCATTGAAGCAGAGGATTGAAGGAGGGGAGATGCGAGGGGACGTGGGAAGGCGACGGGCGGCGGCGCAGAGAGGCTGGAGGGGGCGACGACGGGGTGGTGTGTGGTCAGTGACCGGAAAAGAGGGAGGGAAGCTGGGCCAGCTGGGCTGATTGTGAGAAAGAGAGAGAAGGGGAAGGTTTGAGGGTGGTTTTAGGACTTCCATGATTTTCAAAACCACACACATCAAACAAAACCATGCAAAGAAAAATATGATGCACAAACACTTGTTGCTCTAAAATTATGCAAATGTTGTTTAAATATTTAAAGGCCCAAATTTATTTGATAACTTATTTATTCCTTATAAAATTAAATCTAAAGCACTATGTTGCTCACATTGTTTTAGTGATGGAATTTGGGTGTTACACCGCCTTAAGCTTCTTACGAGCTCATGCATCTTCTAGGCATTGTGTCGTACAATTGATGTGCCGCGGCCCACACGTCCACCGTCGATTCGATGCATGCATGCCCACCAACAAGGAGCCTCGTTGCCGGTTTCCATGCCATTGTCCACGACACCATCCTTCTCACCAGTCCACGACGCGCCGACAACGTCCTTGACGCCCGTCCACGACATGCTGCCGACGTCCTTGTTGACGGTGAATTTCCATCAACTTAGCCATGAGTTTACCTTCGGTGTTGGCATCAATTTAATATCTTATCCATTGGTACAAACCCCCTTGATATAACAAGTTCGCTCTTGCATGTCGGTTTTGGAGTTTATTGTTTATGTAGGACTTTAGCGCTAAATGCAAAACTTCCAGGTAAAGTTCATCAAGCACCTCGTGAGAAGATCTTGAAGCCCGGCACAAGTCAAGATATGAAGTGAACATGACTCCAAGAGGCCCAAGGACCGAACCGTGAAGGCAGAAAACTCTGAGGACCTGGACAGAAAATGTTGAAGCTTGCGGGACAAGGAGCCCTATCCAAACAGCGGAGAAACTGACGCCAAGGGCCCACATGCAGGAGGGTGAAGGTTCCAGAAGACACAAGAAGCATCAAGCGAAGGAGGCATGCACCGAGGTGGGTGGGCCCGGCCCGGCCCAGCCACTGGCCCCATTCTGCCGCCTTTGACCTAGACGACCCTCAGACTATTTATAGTCCTCGTGTGAAGAGCCACGCATTATACCATTCGTCATTCGCCGCTGAGGAGCAGAGAAGAGAGGGACATCATTCCGGAGAGGAGAGGGTCGAGATAGTTGACTAGGGTTTCCCTAGCCGGCGTGGGAACCTTGCAAGGAAGACCACGTCAGAGTTCCAAGAGCTAGGATCAAGATCAAGGTAGGATCCCGGTGGTGATCTTGTCCATGTATCATTTACTATGTTGAATTATCAAATTGCAATCCGATTCTTAGCGATCAAGTGATTTCTCTACGACTTTGTCTTCGTTTGGGTTTTCTTCCTCCCCGATCTATTATCGAGATAGATCGCATAGGGTGTTCTTGTAGCCGTGATGGCTAGAAGTGCATGCCTGACCTACCAAATGTTTTCATCTTGTCCTTTGGACTCGCCTTAGGCTAACCCACACGAATAGGGGTGCGTCGTGACAAGACGAAGGTTCCAAAAGGCGGGCGTCTTCGGAGTCGGAATGGAAGCCAGGATTTAAAGAGGTTTTTTATGAGATTCAATTTGCTATCTTATTCTTTGGTTGGAACTTCAACAAGAGCTCGATCCAATCTATCTAGATTGGTTTTACCTCCCCCTCTCTATCTCTTGCTACCTCCGGTGTTTCTTAGATTAGATGAGTTTTTTTATGTTTTCTTAGATTAGATGCAAAAGCACTCTTTTCGAAGCTTAAGTGTTCTCGACTTTATTAGATTGATTCGATACCTTGGGTTCACACTTAAGGGAAGAATGGTCCCTTGGCTACGACGAAGGATTTGTCCGCTTGCAAATCCAAACGAACATTGATACACATATTAACCATCAACAGTCCTCGACGCCAGTTCACGACATGACGCAACACGCTGCCAGTCTACGACGTGACGCCAACGATCTCGACGCCCGTACATGATGCGATGCCAACATCCTCGAGCCCCGTCCATGACGTCCCTTCCTCGCCATCCCCGACGCCTGCTCGCACCCCGGCATCAACGACAACACATGCGACGTCACCTGCGGAGGCGTCGTCGCAGCCTTTTTCTGCGACTCCATCCTCTACATCGTCGCTCGTCGCTCCCCCACCACTACCTGGTCCACAGCATCTGATGGTGACGCGAGCTCGTGTGGGGATTTTCAAACATCACTCTTGCTATGCCAACATCGCGAGTGTTGCCGAGCCTCCCACCATTTTGTCCTCGATCTGTGCAGCACTTCGCGATGATGGATGGCGCCAAGCGATGCAAGAGGAACACGACGCTCTCCTGCGCAACAAGACATGGCATCTCGTACCTCGCCCGCCTAGCGTCTGCGTCATCTCTGGCAAATGGGTGCTCAAGAACAAGCTGCATCCAGATGGCTCCCTCAAACGACGCAAAGCTCGTTGGGTTTTATGTGACGACGTTCAACGCCCGGGCGTCGACTTCGACCAGACGTTCTCCCCCGTCATCAAGTCAGCTACCATTCGCACGGTGCTCACACTCGCCGCGTCAAACAAGTGGCCAGTTCATCAATTGGACGTCAGCAATGCTTTTTTGCACAGCAAGCTCAAGGAAACTGTTTACTATCAACAGCCCACTGGGTTCGTCAACAGTGAACATCCAGACTATGTTTGCTTTCTCGACAAGTCCATGTATTGTGTTCGTCAAGCTCCAAGGGTGTGGTACCAGCGATTCACGGCACATCTACGCTCACTCGGCTTTGTCACCACCGGCCCTGACACGTCGTTGTTCATGCTTGTTGTGCGACATTATCGGCTCCTCCTCTACGTCGACGACATCGTTCTCACGGCATCATCGACGATGTTGCTCCAACAGATCATTCAGGACCTGCGCGATGCCTTTGCCATGAAGGACCTAGGTCCCTTGCATTACTTCCTTGGCATCCAGGGCCATCACACAGTGGAGGGCTTCTTCCTCCATCAACAACAGTATGTCGAGGACATTCTTGACCATGTCGGCATGCTCAACTACAATTCGGCATCGACGCTAGTCGACACCAAGGCCAAGGTCTCGGCTGTGGACGGTGTTCCTCTGCAAAACAAGATGTTCTATTGTAGCATCACCAGCGCACTTCAGTACCTGACGCATACAAGAACGGAGCTGGCATACGTTGTGCAGCAGGCATGTTTGCACATGCATGATCCTCACGAAGTCCATTGGAACATCATCAAATGTGTTATGGGGTATGTTCGCGGAACTAAAAGCCATGGTGTCCTGCTCCGCGCTTCATTGTCCACAACCCTGACGGCTTACATAGACGCCGACTGGGTGGCTGCCCGGATACGTGTTGTTCCACCTCAGCGAACCTCTTGTTTCTTGGTCTTCCAAGCGGGGAGTCGTCGTCGCCTCCTCCGCCAAAGGCTGAGTCGGGATGTTGCAAATGTTCTGCCGAGTGTTCTTTGGTTGAGAACCTTCGCGAGCTCCATGTCGTCGTGAACAAGGCAAGCATCATCTTCTGCAACAACATCAGCGTCGTGTACCTCTCCGACAATCCAGTTCATCACAAGAGGACCAAGCACATCGAGCTGGACATCCATTTCGTCCGGGAATGCACAGCCTTGGGTCAGCTTCGAGTTCTCCATGTGCCCACTCGCCATCAGTTCGTCGACATCATGACAAAAGGATTGTCCACCTCGTTGTTTGAAGAATTCAGGGACAATCATTGCATACGGCCTTGTGACGCAATGAGTGGGGGGTGTTAGCGAGTCTAGATAAGCTCTAACCGATTCCATAGGCTAGGCAGTTTTGCTCTGACTGTTTCTCTTCTTGCTGTTGGTACCGTGAGTGTTGGTCCTCTATTTTCGGACGCCCAACAGTACCCCGGAGATGTATATAACCCGGCTGATTTGATCAATGAAGATGTCAATTATTCTCTCCACTTCTTTCAATGTATATAGTCCTAGTTTTTAATAATTACACAATACAATGCAGAACGCGCTCATAACACGCACACACACTCACCTCTATGAACACACGTCCGCAAACCCTACTCCTATGAATACCTCCGAAGGACTGAGCACCCGGCTAGTCTGGAGATTCCCGAAGTCACCATTGACGTCTCGTTGTCGACGGAAACGCTGCTTACCACTAAACGCACAACACCGGCAAATCTTGAAAAAACATAAGAAAAAGTGCGAGCGTCAAGATTTGAATCCTGATAGATGGTGTTTCAATGAACCGTCCTATCGTTATCGTTAGACTACACAAGCCAATTCGCTACTAGAGTCCTAGTGAAATGATTCTGATTGGTCTAGGCTATACATGGCCAAGGGCGGCTGGCCCACTCAGAGGGGTCTAATAATCGTGCGGTAGACGCGGCCCGACCTTCCGAGGCACGGCCTCCTTAATTCTTATGTGGTAGGTGCCCATTAACTGCCAGGGCGGTAGGCGCCCATCGGCCCGCAATAGATAATACCATCACCAGATGCAAAAAAACACTAGGAATGCAAAGAACACGGTATTATTTCTCAAAGATACATAAATCAAAACACAATGTCACAATCTGATACTCATCATTCATCAAACATCCACAAAGACATCAGAGTATCAAAGATAAAATTTATGAGTGTTTTATTTATTAGTCGCCTCATTAAAACCTTTCTAGGTAAAACTCACACCTCGTGAGGAAAACCCTAGAAAGGAAAAGAGTACAACCCAGCTCTAGAGTTCAGAGTTATTAATGTCTTAAGGTTCTTAATGTCCATTACAAAAATATTGCGGAAAACTAAGCAGATAAGATAGGCAGCCGATGCTGACTTCCTTCAAGGCTTCAAGTCTTCAACCGGCGGTGCATCATCTAGCTTGAGCTTGAGCATGACATCTTCATCGGTACATGTCCTCAAAGGCCGACTCTAGCTCCTTGGTCTCCTTCTTCACATTTGCCGAGATGACCATCGAAGCTCCGATCCTTCAAGCAAGGCACGACATCTCCACCATCTCACTTGTCAACCGCTCTTCAAGCACCCCCGGCCAAGAAGACTAAAAGTAGACTCGAGATGATATTGTGGAAGCAGTACGATTAGCACATCTTTAGCAAGTATAGAAAGAATAGGGTGAATTCGCATGCTCATGCCACCAATTGGAATGTTGAAGTCCTCGTCGTATTGGACTGACGCAATCCTATCAAGGTATGAGGAAAGCTGAAAGAGCTGCGAGGAGATGGTAAAGAAGCGATGCTTGTCCTCCTTCCGGTTGAGAAGGACGAACTAGAAGACACATCGAAGCAAAGATTTTATTCCAAGTCATTTCTTCTTACGAACTTACACTTCTTGTTTGGGGTCGATGCAAGCGAGCATCACCAAACTTAGTTTCATACCTTTCAAAGACCTTTGTTAACTTACCACGCACCTCAGTTGGGAATCTGAGTCTGCACCGATAGCGGCGCACCGGCGCACCAGTCGCATCGCGGTAGCACCAGCATCGCCACCACCAGAAGGTCGATGACACGGGTCACCAACCCGCCGCCGACCGGCATCCTCCTCGAGGTCCAAGGCATGTCGAGGTGTGTGTATCCATCTCGACGACCCGGCTCGGAGTTCCTCAGCGGTAGCGCGCCACACACGCACGAGGACGACACTACGACAGCATCATCCTCGACCAATGACCTACAAGAACAAGACGAACAAAGGGAAGGGTCGAACGGATTCAGAAATCGGAAGAAGAAATGAAGAATCGAAGGCGAGAACAACGAACGGCGGAGGTAGGCGTAAGATGAGCGGGGTAAGTGCTCTTTACCTCTTGCAGCACCGGGCCAAGATCCGTTGAAGGAGACGAGGGGGCCGAGGGCTGTTCGTCGCGGCGGCCGGCGGATCCGTCGTCTGGGCGAGTCTGGCGGCGGTGGCCGGTGGAGAACTGGAGATGAGAGTCGTGGATCTAGGGTTGCGGCGGCGGGGAGGAAATGAGGGAGGGCGGGGGAGACAGTGAGGCGATTAGGGTTGAGGGGCGGGTGTGGCTGCATATATATGCAGCGGGGCTAAAGAGTCGTTTATATGCGGGCCGATATGACGCCTCTTATGTCTGAGGCCGGCCCGGCGGCCTTCTCCCCAGGCCTGCAATGTCAGGCCGTGCCGGCCCGGCCTGTGGCTGTTTCGTGCCAGGCCGTTCGTGGGCCGGGCCAAAACAGGCCGGGCCTCGTGCCGCCCGTTAAGCCCGGCCCATTTGGCCATCTATACTCTGGGCTCTCATTCTCGACCGTGAGCCGTCGGCCTGCTGCTAGTGGACTAACATCGTCGTCAGAGAGAGACGCAGATCCGGCCTTTCAGCTTTAGGCTCGGCTAACAAAGGCGGCCCGAGAGGCCCATACTCAATGGAAGAGATTTTTTTTTAGAAAATCAAAAAAAAAAAGTGGCCGTAAAGCGTGGAACTACCACCGGCCGGCACAGCAAAACCCATTGGCCACTGGGTTCCGGCACGGAAAGCGAGAGCAACAGCGGCGCGGCACATGGCCGGTGATCGCCTGTTGACGAGCAGCGCTCCTGCCTCCCGCCGAGAAGAAAGCAAAAAGGCGCGGGAGAGCGACGGCACGGCCGGCACCGCACCGCCGGCGTACGACGACGTCGCTCCTCGCGTGCCAGCACCCAGGAGCTCCCCCGGATCAGGCCAAACAGCGCCGCGGACGCGACGCACCCGCACCCGCTGATCTGTGCGAAGTGACCGCCAGATCGAACAAGCTACTCCCTCTCTCTGCCCTGTACTCGCGACCTGCAAGCAGCGGCCGGCCGGCCGTCGGCTGGGCACCGCCACCGATTTTACGGACCGCTAGCTCGTGGAGCCCCTGACCACCGCCAACCCGTCCCTTTTCAGGTCCGAGATTTCCCGATCCGCCAGCTCGTGCGCACGCTCGCTCGCTCTCCTGCAGGACCGCCATCCACCGACCGACCGTGCTTTTGGGCTCCGTCGCATCGCCGAGACCGACCCGCTGCCCCCCGCCGCACAGATGGAGTAACGGTGACGCCGTTTCCTCCTCCCGGAGACGCGAGCGCCGTCGCTCTGTTGTTGCCCTACTACGCGCGCCGCTCCGGCACCGCACGTACGTACGAGGCGCTACACCTACACGCTACTCGACGCCCGGCCGGAATGGTACGTAGTACTCGCCGGCGGCCGGCCACTTGCCCCCGTACACGACGCGGCGGTCGGCGCCAAAGCGCACGTCGATCGGCATTGATTCGCTCGATCGGCCGGCCGGCCGGCGGGGCCGGGGAGACGTGCGCCGCGCCGCACATGCGGTACTGCCGCCGTACGACCGCGCGTACCGCCAAGATCCCCCCCGGCCCGACCGTCTCTGCGCGAGATCCCTCCGGCGCCCCCGTACGACACGGATCGCATTCAAGCGCCCGAGCTGTGCAGCCGCGCCACGCAGGGCAACTACTACTACTGCTGCTCCGTGCCGTGCTGGCGCGCTCCCTGTCGTTACCGCCGGCGCCGCGCGCGCGTGCCCCTCGCGGGCCGGGCGGCGGCACCGCGGCGCTCCGGCCACGTACGTCCTCCGCGGCCAAGATTCCCTGCGGCACGTACGCCGCATGCGCGCGCCGGATCCTTGGATCCTGGATCCATCGGTGGCGGCGGTACGTGGCGCCGTCCCGGGAGCGCTCGCCGGAGACGGGAAGAGCCGCTAGGCGAGTCAACAGTGCGCCGGGGTGGCACGCACCGGCACCAACCAACAGGGCCACGCGCGGGCGTTCGCCACGCACACGCCCGCATAGAAGACTCCCGCGTGCGCGCCCGCCGGGCCAGATCCTCTCGCGGCTAGAGGAATAATGGACGCGGCAAGCGCCCGTGCGCCGACGCCACCGCCGTACCGTACGCGCGCGTCCTCTCGATCACTCCCGGTGGGGTCCGGTGCTGGAGCCTGGAGGTGGAGGAGCTGGCACTGGCAAGGCGCGCCAGCTACGTCGGCGTAGCTGGCCAGCCACAGCCCACAGGCCGTAGGGGCCGGGACGACGGGACCGGACGGCCTTCCATTCGTTGGTGCAGCTAGGCTAGCTACCCCAGCAGCGCGTGCGCGTCCCGTCGGTTGCTCCGTCGCGTTGCACGGCCGGCCGGGCCACGCGCCTGCCCTACCACCTGAGCGCCCGTACAGGGGGGTGAGCGTGACCACCACTGTTCGTGTTCCGATTCAATGCACTGTGGCCGGCCACAAGCGGCAGGGCGCGCGGTGGCGGCCATTCCCTCCGCTGGGGTTGTTACTGCTTGTAGCTCCAGGTCCACCACGCCCACGGCATTCCGGCTCGCTCTCCCCGTGCGTGCGTGCGGGTCGGAGAGGAGTAGTATTCCGGCTCCGGGGCCGACAGGTCGGCCTCCCAACAGGCAAACTAAGCGCGGCAGATCCACGCTCAAGCTCGCCGTGAACGAATTCAGCGGCTGCCGGGCTCGTGTCCTGCCCATTCGGTGCGTTTTACAACAGAGTAGGATGGAGGCCCAAAGGCAGCAGCCAGCTCTTAGGCGTGGGCGTTCGGGTTATTATTGGTCGGGTAATTCGGGTAATTCATAATCGGGTAATGAAACGCTACCGATATTAGTCTGAAAAACATTACCGAAATTTCGGTACCCGATAATTCAGGTTCGGTATACCCAATCTACCCAAATTCTGAGAAAATGACAAACTATACAAAATGTTAGTAGAAGTTTAATAGAAAAAATCACTAGTAATTTGTGTAGAATTTCAACAACAAGTTGGAAAGAATAATATATTATAGTCACTTGTTCAAACCAAGAGAATTATATTATAATAAAGTGATAATTTTGAGTGTTCAACTAACAATACGTGATAAATACAAAAACAAATTCGGTGCAAGTGTATTACCAATTACCCAAACTAATTTCGGTGCTCACAATCACTATCCGAACTTGGGATCGGTCGCAGTTCGGGTAGAATTCGGATTCGTAATGGGTATCGGTACTTTGCAGGCCTACTCCAGGCTCCAGCCTCCAGCAGCAGCTTAACGCACCCCCCGCCGGGGCCCCCCCTGGCGCCGACGCGTTCGCCATGCCTTGTTGAGGGACACAGGGCAGCAGCAGTAAATAGCACTCTAGCTTTCCAGCTACTGTACTTGCTGTGCTGCTGATGCCGGTAGGGACAACGCGGCCGGCGGTGAATTCAGCGCCGGCCACCGCATCGAGATCCGCGCCGCGTCCTGTGCAGTGCAGCGAACACGTACAACACCCCCGGCCCGGTGACCTATGTGGCTATGTGGCGAGCGAGATCCCCCCGGCCGTACAGCATGGAACTCGCGCGCGGCCGGCCGGGTCGATCGGCAGTGCGCTAGTAGAGCCCAGGAGATCGAGGTCCCCAGCAGGCCAGTACCAGCACCAGCAGCAGCTCTTCTTCCGACGACGGACGGACGACCTCGCAACCACCACCGTCAATGATTGACCCATCGATTCAATTCGCCGGCCGATCGATCGGCCAGGCCGGCCGGCGCACCTAATCGCGCGCGAGCGCGACCCTCGTCATCCGATCCGATGATGCATGGTGCGCCGTCGCGCGGCGGGCAACAGTGGCGCAGCAAATTGCAGACGACACTACAACTGCAACAACAAGGCGACTTGGACGGCGACCGTGGTACTCCGGTCCGTACGACGGCGGTGAGGTTTGCAGTTGCAGCTGTCCCAAATCCCGCCCCCAACTAACGGTCGGTCTAACGCCAGCCAGCCAAGCCTAGGCCTAGCTCGATCGACGATGTACCATCTAGAGAGCTGACCGGAAGCTTGTTCATTTCTAGACAAAAAAGAGCTAGGAGAGCATAGAACGAACAGGGTTAGTTACAGAAATATCCGAGATGGAAGGTAACGCGAAACTAGCAGTACAGTGCGCGTCGGCATCGGAGGCGGCTGAAATAGTAAGAGCCGCTTGCACACTATTACAGTATATCACTCTGCTCTCGTAGCCATTCTAGGGGTACCTCAACTGGGCCAGGCCATCACCTAGCTAGATATAGGTATAGCTAGCCGATGGTGGTTGCGTGATGGCGCCATCACTTAATCACTGACCGCGACCGCTAGTTAGTTAAGCATATACTACATACGACGACTGATTACCGAGAGGTTTTAGAGCGAACGTGCTCATCAACTCCAGCAGCCGAGATCGATCCAAGTACGGCCATGCACACGCGCGAGCGCACGTACGCATCGATCCATCGATCGATCAGTCCAATAATGCGGCGTCGCTGTCGACGGCGGTTGCGCCGTCGCGCGTGGAGGACCGGGCGACGTACAGGCGGCGGCCGGCCACCGACCGCCCGCGCGCCGCGCCGCGCCGGCCGTTGCGTCGCACTGTTGTTGCAGTGCGGCTTCCGCACGAGCGTCGTCCACCTCCCGTCCCAGCAAAGTACTGTACTACGTGATGCGGTGCACCATTCAGTCCCCCGATTGGGGAATGCACGTCGCCGCCGGATCTTGGCATGGCCCGGGCGTATCGACCGTACGTCCTCCTCCCGGGGTCCGGCCGGGGACTTCCACGACGAACGACGACGAACGTGCCGGCTGGCTCGAGCAACAGCGGCATCGACGCCTACGTGCGCGCGTCGTACGCACATGAATTAAACGACGACGGGCAGCCGGCCGGGCAGGACCGCGCGGCGGCAACGAACTGCGTGCATGCCGACGAGATAAAGACGTGTGAACGCGTCGCGCGCAAGTGTGCTGGTGTCCCAATCCCAATGGTGCATGCAAATCCGCCCAGCCGCGACCAGCAACTACCAGTCGTTGCGTTCGCCGATCGATGATCGTGGGGGGCAAACAAACTCGCGCGGTACGAACTTTGGACCAAATGCCGCCATGGCGACGACGTGCGTGACAAGCTGATCGAGGAGGAGATCGATCGGTTGCATGCAGCTGGGCCTCACTCACCACTGGAACACTCCTGACTCCTGGAGTACCCGATCGATGACAAGCGCGTGCGCGCACAACACCGGATCGATCGGAAAACTGAGCACGCGTTGGGGTGGGGGCCGGCGGCGCGCGGCGTCGTCATCCGATCCGTTCGTCGTCGGTGCGGCGGATCTTTCCTTCCAGGCTAGCTGGCGAGCCCATCATCAGCTGTTTTTTCTTTTCCGGTGTGGAGTGGTCGTGTGCATGGATCAGTGGAGGATAGATGGACGGCAGCGTCGCCGCGGATGGCGCGCCGACGCGCGCGGGCTCCCCCAGCCTGCCGGCTGCTGCTGCCGCCACCGCGCGCCACGGTGTACGACAGGTGGTGGGTGGCGCCGTACGCGGCGGTACCAGGTGCGAAAGCGAGCCGCACCGGGCAGTGGCAGCAGGTGATGGGGGACGCGCGAGCGGCGAGCGAGATGACCGGACGGACGTCGCAAGCTCGCGCAACGGTATGGTGACCCTGACTGAGCGCGCACAGGCTTTCACTCTTCCCCACACAGGGTCTCTCGCCAGCCTGTTCACCCCACCACAGAACTGCAGTAGCAGGGCCTTAAATTCCTGATGAAGTTGCTGCTGCTGCAGCTACCGGGGCTGCAGGCGCTGTAGCTTAGAGACCACGTCGGCGGCGGCAACGCCGATCGATCGATGCGCGCGGGTGCTCCGGCGCTGGCAGGCTTTACGGTTTCACGCCGCGTCGATCCCTCGCCGCCGTACTTTGGATGCTTCGGCCGGACGACGGACGGACGG